>PVKB01002282.1:0-184932 GCA_004027205.1 Ctenodactylus gundi
GAAGTGACCCGTGCGCACAAGGGCTGGGCGCTGGACACCGTGACGATCCACAACGAAGTGCTGCGGCAGACCAAGGAGGAGATCTCGTCGCCCCCTGCGGTAGGAGCCCCGCGGCTCAGGGCGGGCTTAGAACCAACCTTGAGCGCCTTGGTGAAATGGGCTTGCTCTGCTGCCACGGTTTCCTCCGTTGTCACCAGGCAACTATGCCTTCTCCGTCTGCCAGAGTAGGAGGTTAAAACCAAGTCAGTGGAGCCCTGCGACTCCTCAGGCTCCTCCCCCCCCCCCCCCCCCCCATATTAGAGATTAAACCCAAGATCTTTATGCGGAGCTCCGCCCCAAGCCATTTATTTGTTTTTGTTTGAGACAACATCTTGCTAAATTGCCCAGGCTGGGCTCAAACTTGTGGTCCTCCTGCCTCAGCCTCTCAGAGTGCTGGGATTAAAGGTGATGCTACCACACCCAGCTCTCCATTTCTTTATAATTACAAGTTAAGTTTGTGCTGACTTCAACAGATTTTCACACACCTCACAGCTATGGGCCAATTAGTGCCACCTGCAGTAGCAGAGTAGTGCCAAGGGTTTCTGTGTAGCTTTGGGAGCCTGGCTGGAACGGAACCTGCCTTGGGGAGGAGCATGTGCTCAGAGATAGGCAGATGCCATCCAGAGCCACTGCCTGGACACTGATCTGCTCAGTGAACTTGGGCAAGTTCTTTAACTTTTTTGAGTGTTAGTCTCTTTCTCTACAAAGTGAGCATGACAGTTCAGCGCCACTGAAGAAAATCAGATTTCAATACGGTCCAGTGGGCGTGGTGCAGGACCCCATCCAGACAATCAATCTTACCTCCTTTTACTCTTACTCAGATTACCTTATTCCCACCAGCCTATCTTTAAGGAAATTTAGTTTCCTTTTACTAAACATCCCAAGATACTTCCAGCTTCTACTTATCATGCAGTCCAGAGGTCACTTCCACATTTGCTGGTGCTGGTGACAGCAGCACCCTGCTTCCCAGAATCCAGCTCCGCATTTCCTGAGGCTGTGATAAAGCATCACAAAACCGGTGGCCAAAGACAACTGAAATTTATTCTCTCATAGTTTAGGAAAACGTAAGTCTGAAATCAGGGTACTGGCAGCGTTTGTTTCTCCCTAGAAGTAGGTTTTGAAGTGCCTATCTTCTAGCTTCTGGTAGTTGCTGGCAGTTCTTGGCATTGGTTGGCTTGTGGATGTAATACTTCAGTTGTGATCATGACTTTAATCTAAAATGTTCCCCAGAAGTCTTCTGTTCAGAGATAGGATTTTATTCCCCCTTTAGATAGGAGGGTCTTGCTCTGTATCCCAGGCTGATCCCAGACTTATGGCAATCCTTCTGCTTCAATCTCCAAGTGCTGGGATTACAGGAGTGTGCCACCATGCCCGGCTTGTGTGGTGCTGGCGGAATCAAGCCCAGGGCTTCATGCTTGTTAGGCTAAGCTTCTCCCCCAGCCCCCCAAGATAGGGTGTTTGGAAGATGCTTGCATCATGGGTATACTAAATTCATTGGTAGATTAGTCTATTGATGAGTTCATACCTGGAAGTACTGTTTAGAGGTGGGGCACAACCAGAAGAGGGAGTTCGCTGGGGACATAAGCTGGTAGGATGTATCCTTATCTGTGGCTCTTCCGTCTCTCCCTCCTGCTTGACTACCTTGCCATGACAAACAGATGAAAAGCTATTCTTTGCCAAGTGTTCTATCATACCCTTTCTGCCTTGGAGCCAACCAATTGTGGACTGATCAGTTGTGGTGTCAGGTGTCGTGCCCAACAATGGAAAAAAATTTAAGACACCAGTCTTTGCTTCCACTGTCATAACCTTTTTCCCTCTTTCCTGTCCTTTCCTCATGCGTGTCCTCTTTCCTTATAAAATCATTGGTCATACTGGATTTAAGGACTAATGCTTTTGGCTTAACCAATATATCTACAGGCTAAACTAGTTACACCTCCACTTCCGGATAGTCACGTTCTGAGGTATGAATTTTGGGGTGCACTATTCCATGTGCTACATGTTCTGACTTTGACTTTTTAAGCTCCTGAGATTCAAAGGACCTTAGATAAGGATACAGTTTACTGTAGGAAGATTCTCAGGTGGTTGCAGTGTTCATGTAGATAATTGCCAACCACTAGTTGTCACCAGCACCAGCAAATGTGGAAGTGACCTCTGGACTGCATGATAAGTAGAAGCTGGAAGTACCTTGGGATGTTTGGTAAAAGGAAACTAAATTACCTTAAAGATAGGCTGGTGGAAATACAGAGATTAAGGTAATTTGAGAAAGAGTAAAAGGAGGTAAGATAGGTAGGAACGATATGTTCTAGTCTTCTGGGACTGACACGATTTTGCCAATAAACAATGTGCTTCCATTTGTGATTCAGAAATTCAGTCTCTGTACTGTTAGTCTACATGAGGCCACGCAAAGCACTTTGCAGCTAACCTCCCTGTCCTTTTCTAAGTCTGCATTTATTCTGTACCCATCTCCACTGGAAATGGGAAGATGGTTACCATCTTCTACATAATGTACTTTACAAGCCTTCCTGGATCTTGGAGTTCCCCATGAGTCCCAGTCAGCCTTTCTTTTTTTTGCTGAATACAACTTGTTGTGTGGCTCCTGCTGCCTACAAGGTAAAGCTTAGACCCTTCGGGCTGGCATTTGGACTCTTCCATGGCCAGGCCCTAACCTATTTTATAACGACCAGACCATCTGCTAAATCAATTGCTCGGGCTTCTCCTGCCATCCTGGCTTTCTTTGTAGTCTTGCTCCTGGCTGGGATGCTGACCCTCTGTCCTCTATCTTTCCAAACACAGCCCCCCCCCCCCGGTCTACTTCAGGGCCACCTCCTCCTCCACAGAGGCCCTAGGACACATCTGCTTTCAGTGACCTTTCCTCTCAGAAGTCACTATGCATTAGGCAACCATATAACAAGTGTGTGCTATTTTCAATTCAAGTCTTCAATTTTTTTTTTCTCTGAGCAACCATGTTGGTTTATCACATGCTTAATTCTAGCCCTCTTACAGACTAAGGCAGGAGGACTGCAAATTCAAGTCTAGCTTGGGCAACTTAGGGACTTAGACCCTATCTTAAATAAAAAGTTTTTAAAAGGGCTGGGGATATAGTTCTGTGCGAAGACCCTGGACCCAATATCTAATCTCTGTCTCTGTCTCTGTCTCTGTCTCTGTCTCTTTCTCTCTGTCTCTGTCTCTGTCTGTCTCTCTCTCTCTCTCTCTCTCTCTCTCTCTCTCTCTCTCTCTCTCTCTCTCTCTCTCTCCATGTGTGTCTTGTCTTCCTGGTTTAATGGTGAAATCTACAATAGCAGATCCTATTGCATTGGTGAGACACTGGGAGGATGGTCTAAAGCGACAATCCCTTCATGTCCCCCACGCCTGGCCTCTAGGGGCGCTCTGACTCTCCTCAGCCGTATCTGACCACGGCAAATCTCATCATATCTATAATAGAGGTGAAGTTGAGCCCCTGGTTGTCTTGGCCAGCACACTTTGAGATCCCATGTGTTACCAGATTCAAATTCTGTCCACATTCCTACCTTGCTCCAAATCAAACGGGATCTTTTAGAGATGCTTAGCTGCTCACAGGGATAATTTAGCTCTTCTGCTGCCCAGGCCGGCCGCTGTACCCTCGAGTAGCCAACAACATGACATTTCCACATTGCACCTAGCCTCAGCATATGCCAGGGGAAAACTGGTCCCAGAATGCCACTGGAAGGGGCTGATCCTGGGCCCTGTGCCCAGTGGTGCCTTCTGTATTTCTTTCTTTCCAGACTGATAAGTGTTGTCACATTAGTGGGCCTATCTTACCACACCTAATTTTCTCAAACTGCTGTTCCCTCACCCTTGACTTCCAGGAAGGGGTGTACATTTATGGGCTCTACTTGGACGGAGCTGCCTGGGACAGGCGGAACGGGAAGCTGACGGAGTCCACGCCCAAGGTGCTCTTCACGCAGCTGCCAGTGCTGCACATCTTTGCCATTAACTCCACGGCACCCAAGGACCCCAGGCTCTACGTGTGTCCCATTTACAAGAAGCCGAGGCGAACCGATTTGACCTTCATCACAGTGGTGTACTTGCGAACAGTATTGCCTCCGGACCACTGGATCCTGAGAGGAGTGGCCCTTTTGTGTGATATCAAGTAAGTTCCTTGCCACCTGCCGAGGGCACCGGAAGCCACATGGACACCACGTTGAGGGATTCAGCCATGAGTGTCCTTCCTCCCGGACAACTTCTCTATTACCATTTCTTAATTAAAAAAATTGAGCTCTCCTTATGCGTGTCTTTCTTTCCCTCAAAGCAGTATTCAAAATAGTGATTCTGAATTTGTGCTTTTTAGTTCAGGAAATGATGTTCCATTATAATTACTTTTTAAAGATAGAATCCTATTTTCGTGTTAGAAATGTGGAAAGGTTAGAATTGTAAAAGTCTAAAACAAAGTGCTAGTGTATTGCTGTGGTTTGGATCTGGGATGTCCCCCAAAAGCCTCTTGTATTTGGATGCTACGGATTATCTATGGAATCATGGGCTGTTAGGAGATGGGGCCTGGCCTGGAGGGGTGGATTATGGGCCTGTGCTGGTTTATAGGTGTGTGGTAGAAGACAAGCATGTGATAGATTATAGATCACAGACATGTGGATTAGATTGCAGTTGTGTGGTGAGTATAGATTACAAGCATATGGTAGGTTAAGAGCTTAAACCTGCAAAAGGCAGGCCATTGGAGCAGGATCTGGAACGATAAATGCAGCATCTTCCTTTCTTCCTGGACTTGGCTTCAAGTTTGCAATGTTATAAGGAGCTGCCTCCGTCTTCCTCTCTACCATGTGCTTCCCCTGTTGCTGGCTGCCCATAAATGGACTGTGACCTTCTGACACTGAGTTAAAATAAACTTTTCCTCTACTAATTTGTGCATATTGGGTATTCTGTCACAGAAGCAAAAAAGTAACTAAGACACATACCATACCCCAAAAGGGGTATTCTACCACTGAGCTACATCCTCAGATATTTTTGTTTTTATTTTAAGTTGCCTAGGCTGGCCTCAAACTCACAGTTGTCCTACCTCGGCCTCTTGCGTAGCTGAGGTTACAGGCGTGCGCCCTGTGGCCACCATCTTTTACTGTTTGGAGTTTGCTCTTCTCCAAGCACTTGTGAAATGGGATGCGGAGAGTCCATAAAATGCCCCTCGGAAGCACAACTGGGTGATGTAAAGCGCTTGAGACGGAAACAATCCCCTGGGAGCCACTCTTGTAATTTATTATACCTATAAATACACACACACACACACACACACACACACACACACACACACACACACACATTTAGTGCTTTTGAGGCCTTACTGAACTCTGCCTCTCTAGCTTTCCCTACCTTAGGAGATAATGAAACACATTTATAGGCAGCAAACAGAGACAGAAAAATAAACTCCATCAAATGAAATTAGGCTACATACTGAGCGTCTTAAAAAGCAATCTTTAAAAGTGAAGCTATTTCTTACTGTGCCTTCAGTCTAAAACTCAGTATGAGGTTTTATTTGCTGCTAAAGGAAATTGTCCATTTAGCAAAACAAATGGGATCCTCTGTTGAAAGCTCGTGTTGCTTTGGGATGGTGAGGAGGTAGCTCCCCTGGTCTTCTCACCTGGAATCCTGTTGCCTGCACTCCGCCCACCAGCGTCATTCCCTCTGTCTGTTCCAGAGGGAGGGAGCATTCGAGGTTGCCTTGCTCCTTCTAGTCTCATCCTCTTTTGCCCTGATCAGAGATGCTGATGGCAAATTAAACAAGTTGGCCCAGCAATGACCCAAGTAACACCTCCAAAAATTAAAAAAAAAAAAAAAAAAAAAAAAAACCTTAGGGGAAAATTCCGCCACAGGGAGGTACATTTTCAAACAGCAGAAAACATGTTATAAAATGCAAATTTTAGCAGTTGCTCTGTCATGCTCTGGAGACTGATTCAAAGTCAAGCCTTTCAAATTAGAAACAAAAAAGACTTTTTAAATAATACAAGAGCCACTCTCCTGGTCCAAGTGTTTTGGCACTGTCCATGGGTAATACACACGCTCTAAAGAACAGGCGGCATTCCCTGGAGTTTGGCTGGTATTAGGAAGCTCCTGCCGGCCTGGATGGGCAAAGGGAGAGCAGAGCACCCTGATGTAGCCAGCCTACCTGGAGATTTCAAAGTAAAGCACACATTTTATTGATGCTGGTCTGGTTGCTAAAACAAAGGAAAATACAGTCAAAAATCCTGGATACCATGGTAGGTTAGGATTAGGGTTAGCTGTGATTCTGGGAATGTACTAAAATTCTGACTTGGAAGTATGGCCACAGTTAGTATGTGTAAATGCCTGACACATGGTAGACACACTGTTGTTATTTTAGATAAAGTTAATTAGAAAATATGACACAGAAAAGTATGTCGTAGTGTTAAGGTAAAAGAGTAAGGTACAAAATTATTTATGGCAGACTTCCAACTACTATACCTGCAATATTTTTGTGTAAGCCCAAAAGAAATTATATCACAGGATTTACAGGTGGCAAGAATGAAGGATTTTATTCTTTTTAAGCTTTACTGGACTTTTCAGAATTTATACAATAAGCATACATTCCAATAGTCCCTCCAAGTGCACAGTGTTCAGAAAAAAGCCACAATTAACTGCGCCTGCCATTTATCACCAGAAAAGACAACTTTGTAAAATAGCACTAAGCTTGCAGAAACTAAGAATTCATATAATACATAAAAGTCCATTTGAGAAATTTTATTTAAAAAAAACTCCCAAGATAAATCATTTTCCTTTTTATTCTAACTTAAACATTTACCATATAGCATTTTCTGGGGTGACCTACTTATTTTAGTTAAATGATACTAGGCCACACGACTCAGCTCTGAATCTATCTTTTCCTGTTGTTTTGTCTGATTTTCTAACATCTTTGCAGGTTGCTGGGCTCATTTCCATGTGGTGGCCTCCACCACACTTTTACTACCTATCCAGCTTTCATGACTCCACGCAATGCTCTGAGCGATTGTCCCCATGCAACTGTAGGGATATGGCTGTGGCAGGGATAGGGATAGGGCTGTAGGCAGGCCGCTCCACAGTCCAACCTCCTAACAGAGCACAAGCAAACAGTGTCCTTTTGATGCCGGAGGGCTCAATCCAGGTTCTGCCAATGTCAAAGAATGAACACCACAAGTAAAGAAACAGTGGGAAGTAGAAAGTAACGGCGTGGGGAGAAGTATAAAGAAAAGGTGAAGAGGATAGCAGGAACTCCCAAGCAAGCACACGAAGGGCTACAGCACAAATTATGCAGCAGTTACAGTCATCTTTATAGTTTTTCTATGGATCATGCATTTTTATACCTATTTGGCCTTTACTGATTGGTACTCATTAGCATAAAAACTAGTTTATTGGCTTCAGATGAAATCTGATGACCTAGCCTATGACTTCAAAACTGTGACACCAGTAAGTCTGGTAGAAGAGAATAGTAAGCATAATTACACCCCCCAGAGCCCATTTGTATTTACCTTTACCATTTTTCCTACATTCCAAATTATTCTGCCTCTTAATTGCCGTGCTCCTATCTTAGGGAATGTCTCAGACCCAGCACCACTAACTGCTTTAACCTGCCTAGTGGAAACCTACCTTATTTCCCTCCCTTGCTGATGGGAAGCCTTGCTGCTGCAAGGTAAAAAATGGACGATGACTACTCTGACTGCTTCCTGCCGGGAAGGGACGAAGAGTGGCAGCAGCTTGGTCATTTCCAGTTGAGGCTACCTGGCCAATCAAGAAGTCCCTTACATATCTTGTTAAAGAGACATAGCAGATAGGTCTGTACTTAATCACCATCTGAAAACTAACTGCTACAATTCTGGATTGGACAAAAATAGATATAATTGACTAGACAAGGGATCGAAAACAAGAAGAGCAAAAATAACAACTGGTCCAACAAAGGGAAGTAACCCAGATAAACATGAAGGCCATTTCCACAAATAGTTGGGAACGTTATTAGTTATTTTGCGTAAGCCACCTAATTGCTGTTAAAACAGGTTGGAATTGTCAGTAAGATTAAAGCAGCATGTTCCAGGGAAAGACTTACCGTAGTAAGAGACAATCTACAGTGGCACAATTCTTCATTTTTGTGTTCATCTCAGCTAAGACAGCTGCTGTTGTATTGGTCATCTTACTAACAATACAGGCTAACTTACTGACTTTACTATGTAACACAACTGCTAAGGCAGGAACAGGAAGAGATGCAGCCAGAGTAGCTACTATAGGAACTGTCATCAAAATCAGGTGGAAAGCCCCTTTAAACACAAGGTCAGGAGATTTCAAGAGAAAAGGTAAAGAACAATGGAAAGATATGACCAATAGGAGAGATTCCAGAAAAATGAGCAGATAAAACCTGATAGGTAGAAGACATACAAAAAATACACATCCTGAGGATAACACCTTTCCCCTGGGCAGTAACATTGGTTACTGTGTCACAGTGGGGATTTACATTACGTAGGATGCAAAAACAGTGACAGTCTATTACAAAGGAGATGGAAGAAGGAGTTCCTCCTGATGCACTTTACCCATCTGGATAGTAAACCCCTGGTTATAGTAGAGTATTCTTCAAGAGAAAAGAAACACCTATAAGAGTTTTAGTCAAAAGATGAGTGACAGAGTCTCGCTCAAATACACAAAAGGTAGACTTACTCATAGTATCTACAGCCATCTAATAGCCAAAAGTTTTGTCATGGCTCATGGGTAGTAATATTAATTCTAGCTCTGTGTACTGTGAGCATAGCATACAAATATACATCATCAGGGTCGCCTATACTGCCCCTGTTTCATTTTACACATATATGTTTTCTTTTTTTATCTGTGGGAATAATGACCCCTTAAAAATGACAAATTTTTATTCTGCTGTTTTGATTGGTCAGTGACCTTTTTCTATGGATGTTTCATATTTGATGGGTTAAAATTTTTGTCATTTGTTTCACTGATACATTTTTTATGGGCAAGAGCAAATGCAAAAAAAAAAAGTAATGGGATTTCCTACAATAGCAGAAACAATCTGAGACACTTCTTGGGTACAGACAGTAAACACTGAAGGAATAAAGGCAGTGATGATGAATAACAGCCTAAGCGGAGACATTTTATCTTGTGTTCTGAAGAGGAGACGGAGATTCTCGGTTGGCTCGCAGGTATATATGGGTTTCTTTAGGTGAATCCAGATCTAAAACAGGAAGGTCTTCTGAGTCAGAGGGGAATCTCAAAAAAAGGGTGCCGAGTCTGGATCCCAAAGTAGTGAATCCAAGCATCTTAGCTTTCGCATTAATAAGGTCCTTTCCAAAGTGGGTTTGATTAGGAAAATTGATGGGCCAAATTTCAACCCAAACCAAGTCTCCTGGCTCAAATAGATGGGGTAGTTTTAATTTCCTCATGTTCAAGAATTTTTCAAAGTTCTGCCTGAAACTTCATAAGGCTTATAAATTGTTCTATAGCAGTGTCTATCTCCTGATCAGCACTAGTGGAAAAACTTTTTTTCATGAGCTCTAAGTCTCCTGTGTGAGTTTTCTGAGATGATGTCTTTTAAAAATGCCATTAGTCTTTTCTATCTTGCCTGAAGATTGAGGCCTCCAAGCGCAGTGGAGGTGAGATGTAGTGCCTGGGCTTTAGAAAGACCTTGCATAATGGTTGATAAAGCTGGGCCATTGTCACTTTGAATAGTGCTGGGCCATCCAAGTCCAGGGATGATTCCCCTCAGCAGAATGTGAGTCACCTCCTCAGCTGGCTCTGACTTAGTGGGAAAGGCTTTGACCCACTATATAAAGGTATCTACCACAAGTAACAAATATTAATATCCCTGGTATCTGGGCAAATGAGTAAAATCAAGTTGCCAGCCCCATATGGGAATGAGCCCCTTCTTTGAATTCCAGGAAAGATTTGTCCTAGATTAAGAGAGTTATTTCTTTGGCAAGTAGGGCAGGGTTTGGTAATCTGTTGCATGTTAGATATATTGTTCCCCTCAAAGAGTTTGGAGGCAAACTGAATAGTGTGATCTATTCCTAAATAAAAAGCTGGAGGCAAGGCAGTTAAGATCTTCTATTGAGTCCTTCTAGGTAAAATTAATTTTTCCTCTGGTGTTTTAGTCTACCCAGAAGGAAGTACTATATGCATTCCTTAAGGAGTGCTTGTTTAATTTCCTCCTGAGTATCATTAGGAGTCATGTCCTGTGGGCCTGCCCGTATAACCATGTTTACCACACAATCTGGTAAGCAACATCTCCAACCACAGCATGCTTTGCTATTAGATCAGCATGTCATTTTCCTTTAGGTATTTCATTGTCTCCCTTTTGGTGACCCTTACAGTGGACAATTGCTACTTCTCATGGGAAAGTCACTGCTGTTAAAAGCCTCATGATCTGGGGTAATAATACAAGCTGTCTGAAGATTTCTTTCCCTCCAAATAGCTGCATGAGCTTGTAATATTAGATAGACATATTTAGAATCTGTATAGGTAGTAACCTCCTTTCGTTTGTTTGACTCTAATGCCCCAGCTAATGGAGTCACAGTTCCAAGGAGAAACAGCTGGAATTCAACCACATCTGTTAAGATGACTACTACATACATATCCAGCCTGTTTTTTTTCCTTCTCTTATCAAGGAGCTGCCATCCATAAAAAGTTCCATGTCTGGTGATTGGAGCAGGGAATTCTTTAAGTCATTACTGACCAAAGAGCTGCAAGTTAAAAACTTATTACAATCATTCTTAGGCCTTTCGTCTAATTGATCTGGTAAATTTGTAGCTGGATTTAAACTCAAACAGGTTTTAAATCTTTTGATAGGTCCTCCTAGAAACATTGCTTGATATTTCACTAGCCTACTTTCTGATACATACGTTATTCCCAATTCCCTAATTATTCCCATAATATCATGAGTGGTATAAACAGTTAAATCTCTGGCAACAATAATTTTGAGAGCCTCCAGAATCAGATGAACCACTGCAGCATTCAGAGGTGCACTGCACATTCAGAGGCAATGTGGCCATTTCTGAGCAACTGTGTCTAACTAAGCCCTTACTTAAATAGGCTACTGGTTGTTGGGAAGGTTCCTTCGCCTGATTAACAAACTCAAGGGCAATTCCTTTTCTCTCGGTTATAAGCAAATTGAAGCCATCGTCTATAGAAAGACTTAAAACTGGGGGTGGTAAACGTGCCTTCTTAATGTCTTTAAAGGTTCTAATTTGTTCTGGCTGTCACATCAAGGATCCTTGCTTACTTTTAGATATCGTAAGTAAATCATGGAGAGGTCTGGCCATTTCTCCAGATCTAGGAATCTATAGGCGACAATGACCAACCTTTCCAAGAAACCCCCTTAATTGTCTCCCAGTCAGTGGTGAGGGGTGCTTACGTGGTGGTCCCAGTAGTCTATGGTCTTTCTCAGTCCTTGTGAGTGAATGGCTCCCAAGTATGTTAATTTGCAAATGTGGGCCTTTCCTCTAGCTACGTTAGTCTTTCTGAGCAAGAAGATTTAATAGGTCTATAGTTCTTAACATATACTCTTTCATCGCTGTATGGATTACGATATCATTAACATACTGAAGAACAGTAGCAAAAGTTCTTGGCTTAAAAGAGACCAAATCTGTTGAAAGCACCTGACTAAAGAGATGTAGACTGTCAATGAAACCCCGAGGCAAGACTGTCCATATCAATTGTCTCTTGCCTTCAGGACTTTCAAAACCAAAGAGAAATCGGCTAGCTTTATCTATGGGAATACAAAACAATGCATCCTTTAAATCGAGCATAGCGCAGGCGTTGAAGTGCTTGCCTAGCAAGATCAAGGCCCTGAATTCAAGTCCCCAGTATCACATAAAGCTGGGCATGGTGGGACATGCCTGTAATCCTACCACTCAAGAGGCTGCAGCGGGAGGGTTGCTGTGAGTTTGAGGCCAGCTTAGGTTCTCAAGTGAGTTGAGAACCAGCCTGGACTATAGAGCGAGACCTTGTCTCAAAAAAAAAAAAAAAAAGAGAAGAACAAAACAAAAAACCCTATACCCCCCCCACCCCCCCCCCACAATAAATCTAGTACCATAAACCAAACAGCCGAAGCAAGTATATTTGACAGCAAGACAAGGGCCCAGGGAGGCTGCATGTCCTTGACCCCCAAGGTGGACAGTTACTGCACTCAGGATCCTTCCCATTACCTGAAGAAGACTCAAGACCGGGGTCCAGGAAGGCTGCCTGTCCTTGCCATCCATTTTTCTAGAGAGCACACGTAGTAACCTGCACAGGACCTGAAGAAGCAGACATCGGCCCAGGAAGGTTGCCTGCCCTTTCCTTCCTGATGGCCAGGTAGCACACTCAAGACCCTGCAGAGGACCCAGAGGGGCAAACATTGGCCCGCGGAGGCTGCCTGACCTTGCCCTCTCAAGGGATAAGAAGGAAAACTCAGGATACTTCACTAGAGCTGAATGGGAAGATGCGAGCCAGGGAAGCTACCTGTCCTTGCAATCCAGTGTGGTCAGATAGCACACTCAGGAACCTGCGCAACCTGAAGGGGCAGACATGGCCCTAGAGAGGCTGCCTATTCTTGCCCTCCCTGGGGGTCCAGATAACACACTAAGGACTCTGCACAAGGCCTCAAGGGGCAAAGAGGGCACAGGGAAGCAGCCTGTCTGTAGACTCTCCAGGGGTCCTGACAGCTAACTGTACCTGAAGGGCAGACGTGGGCCCAGGGAAGCTGCCTATCCTACTCTCCCTGGGGGGCCAGATAGAACATTCAGGACTGAACTGACAGCCTGTCCTTCTACTTTCTGGGGGTGAGATAGCACAATTAGGACCCTGCACCGTACCTGAAGGGCAAGCCAAGAGGCCAGAAAGGCTGCCCGTCCTTTCAATCCAAGATGGCCAGATAGAATACTCAGAACCCTGCACTGGGCCTGAAGAGGCAGATGTGGCCTTATGGACGATGCCTGTCCTCATCCTCAGTGGGTGGCCACAGGACCAGTGGCTCTGAGCCCTACACCTGTCAGCAGAGTCAGGCCCTGTGTGCCAGGTCACGGGCTGCTGTTGCCAAGGACAGAACTCAAAGATTGTGATGTCACAGAAGGTCGGAGACGCTGCCCTACTCTGGCCTGTCCAAGCTGACACACAAGACCACCAGGTCTCTTAGAATGAACCCAGCAGGAGGACATCTGACTTAACCACCGGTCTCACTGGCTGTGGAGCTGGGGCTGTGACTACAGTCTGTCCCCTGTACACAGGCTCTGAATGGGGAAAGGAGATGTGGGTCCAGAGAGGCTGTCCTTGTCTGACCTAGTGGGACAGATAGCGTACTCACAACCCTGCACAAGACCTGAAAGGACCAATGTAAACCCAGGCAGGCTGTCTGTCCTTGGCTTCCTGGTGGGACAGATAGGACAATCAGGACCTGAACAGTACCAGGAGGAGTGGATGTTGCGCCAGGGAGGCTTCTTATCCTTGCACTTCCAGGGGTCCAGATAGTGAGCTCAGGATCCTGCACAGTACCTGAAGGGACAACAAATGTGGGCCCAGAAAGGCTGCCTGTCCTCGCCCTCTCAGGTGGCCAGATAGCTCACCCAGGGCCTTGCACAGTACCTGAAGGTGACACTACACTTGGGTCCAGAAAAGATGCCTGTCTTTTCCCTCCATGGGTGACCATATAGAACACTCGGAAACCTGAACAGGACCTGAAAGGGATACCAGACGAGGGCTCTGGGAGGCTGCCTACCGTCACCCTCCCTGGGTGGCCAGATAGTGCACTCAGGACCCTGCCTGGTACATGAAGAGACAGACATGGGCCTAAGGAGGTGGCCTGTCCTTACCCTCCCAGGTGAGTAATTATTGCACTCAGGACGGATGTTTGTCTGATGTATTTTATGGTTTCAGAGATGAAGGGGCATCGTGTAATTTGTAATAAGATGTATCATTGGGAAGTGATTCCTGCTTATTGGTGTTGCACTCACAAAGGAGTGGGGGCTGAGAAGTGTGCCCAGGGGCCCGGGGACAGACTGTAGTCACAGCCCCAGCTCCACAGCCAGCGAGACCGGTGGTTAAGTCGGATGTCCTCCTGCTGGGATCATTCTAAGAGACCTGGTGGTCTTGTGTGTCAGCTTGGACAGGCCAGAGTAGGGCAGCATCTCCGACCTTCTGTGATATCACAATCTTTGAGTTCTGTCCTTGGCAACAGCAGCCCATGACCTGGCACACAGGGCCTGACTCTGCCAACAGGTGTAGGGCTCAGAGCCACTGGCAACACCTTTGGTTTGCAGTGCACGCACATTTTGCTTTGTCTTGTAGTGAAGGATTGTGAAGGATTATGAAGTGTGGGTCAGTGTGTTCCACTTGGTGAGTTCCTCTCCCTCTGTCTGGTCACCCCTGGGTCCTCATGAAACCAATTTGATTCCATTTGTTATGAATCTTCATGTGTTATGTTTCTTAGAGGTCACCCTGGTGGAATCCCTCGGCCATTTGTCTGTGCTGAGGTCTGACTCAGAACTACAAAATGTCATGGTCAACCTAATGGCATCTGAGGTCACAGCCTACTACATGCCCACTGAGTTGGAGAAGGGTGGTAAGTGCTGTGGGTCCTGTCAGCACTGTGACCAGAGAGAACAATTTCCTCCCTGGGGTGTGAGAAGCTGTCCTACCTTGCCTTTCCTCTTCTCCAGGCATAGTGAATTCTACCTTCCCGCATTCCGAGAACAATGGGAGTTGGCCTCCACTTGTAGGTATCAGGGAAACTGAGGCTCAAACCCTCTCTACTCCCTCCTACTTTACAGCAATCTATTGGTGGGTGGCACGAGGATGAGACCTCAGGTAACGGCTCCTGCCACAGGAATGGAGCTGTCTGATTCTTGCTCATGCCATTGTCTTCATGTCCCTCGTGTGTCTCATAAGGACCTGCAGACGTGGTCATTGCTTGCTGTTGGGTGTAAGCACCGGGGAAGATGCCCTCCTATTCTCATTTATTTTCTGTTGAATCCTCATTGGCAAAGTCCTGTGGGTCTACACTGCGATCATCACCTGTTAAAGGTGCAGAGGATCATTCTTTTCCAAACTGATGCTGCGGCAGCCATCTGTGTCACCATGGAGACTGGGGGAAGCCCTGATCCTGGGTAGAGGCTCTTAGGAGCCGTAGAGAACCATGCTACACCCTAGGATGCAGTGGGTGGTGTGTATCGGATAGCAGAGTTTCTATAGCTGCCATCTTCTGCCTCTCTTTGGCCTGGGAAATGGGCGTGAGGACAGGCAGCAGATCCGGATGACTTTGCAGGACTCACAGTGGGACATGAGGGCAGAGTGAGGAGGTGTGGGGGACTGTGAGCCACTGAGAAACCCACCATCTAGGCAGCACAGGCCACCACTCCACAGTCATCATGGCAGCGTGGCCTGCCGGCCTGTCCCCTCATCGGAGGCTGAGAGTCAGGGACATAGACAGGGACACAGCCCCAGTGGCAGAAAGAATTATGCCCCTGCTAGACCTCAGCTGGCCTCATTTACCTACTTTTTTCCAAAAAACTTCATTGGTAGAATTTAATTAACAGGAAGTTAGAGAAAATACAAAAATTAAACCTGTGAAAAAAGTTAAGGGGTGCATTCTGGACACGGGCACCAGTTTTTCCTTAGCATATACTCAGAGTGCACACGTAATTGCAGGGAAGACTTTTGATGTTGATGAGGAACAGGCATGTCCAGGGCCCTGTGAAGGCCACAGGGTGAGGACCACAGCATTGGGTCAGGTCAGGGTTCCAACCCAGGTCTCTTGTCCTCTCTGTCCCTCAGGTTTCTTCCCTGTCCCTTGACTCCCTACTGTGTCCCACTTCTTAGAGATATTAGGGGCACAGGAGTTCATTCCAGTTGGTCTCACAGCAGTGCCTGGTACCAAGCAAGCACCAGGAGCTGACATCCCCTTTCCACTCCCCCTCTCCCCCCACAAACAAACACACACTGTCCTTGCTGGCCCCCCTCTATCCCTTCCATTTCTCATAGGCCTCAAAATTCACACACATTTTCAGATAGCACAGCATAACATGGGGCAGCTTTGCTGGACTCACTGATGCAGGCCTTCAGTTCCGGCACTCTTGTAGGCTGTCAAGAAGATTGCAAGTTCCAGCCCATCCTGGGTAACTTAGTTGTTTTGTGAGATCCAATCTCACAATCAAAAATAGAGATGGGCTGGCGATGCAACTCAGTGTGAAGGTGCTAGGCTTGAGCCCAAGTGCCCCACCCACATGCACAAAGGCACTGTGCCTTTACAGCCTTGTACTTAGTAGAATCTGGACACCACAGGACTTTGGTCCCTGGTTCAGGAGTAGAAGCCAGCATGACTTTCTGCCACCCTAGAGTCTGACTTCAGGTGGCTGCAGGGACAGGTTCTCACAGGTCATGGAGAAAGATACAGCCCTCAGGGATGTGAGTTCTGACTGTCCCAGCACCAAGTGAAGCACGTGAACATGGGCTCACATTACAGCCTCACCCTCCTTTTCTCTAAATTGGAAACTCAAATGCCACCTGTGACGGCATTGACAAAGAAGCCATGGAAATGCCTCCTCGGAGCCTGGTCGAGAGGTCCCACATGTCCTCGGGCTGGGTGTGGGTGTGGGATCCCCTCCTGCAGGAAGTGCCCACAGCAGCATGCCCGGGAAATGGCCCACAGAGGCAAGGGTGTCTGTCTTTCTCAGGGAGTATGAGATTCACAGAAGTGAATGTATCTGTGCAGGAAAAGAAGTTGCCATGGGCAGAGGGGGAGCTGGTGGAGCCACGAATACCAGAGGAGAAACTGAGGTGAGAGTCCCTGCTGAGTGGGAGGACAGCTCAGGGCTGATGGCCAAGAGCTCGTGGGCCTGGGGGCGGGCAGAAAGTCACGCAGCAGCACATGTCACAATGCCTTCGGGAACAACGAGGGAGCAGGAAACGTGACATGTGGTGGGCTAACACAGAGATGAAGAGCCTCGCGTGCTTTGTAGAAACACATGGAGCTCAGCTCCACCTAGTGGAACCTTGAGCAGACTCCAGCGAGCCATGGTGACATGCAGAGGAGCCCCAGGCTTTGTGTTGGGGACTCACTGCCCCAGCAGCTCCCCGTCCCGTGGCGAAGGCTCGTCACCCTGTCTCAATCACCCCTGCCCTTCCTGGAGCAGCTCTGGAAGTCCTTCCCTGTGAGCGTCATCAGTTGCCGTCTCCTGGCTGCTTTCATGGGCACAGTCTATTGAGAACGTAAATTTTTAGGGTCACTTTGTCTTGAGGAGGAGCCAGAGGGCACAGGACCCAGGCTCTGTGGCAAATGTGGATAACACACACCGCCATGGTTTACAACCGCGCCTCACCCGTGCACGGCGCAGGCACCTGCAGCCTCTGCACCTGCAACACACCTAGTGAAGACACTCAGGAAGGACGACTTCCGGAACTGCTCCTGAAAGTGACGGGAGAAAGGGTGTAAGGGTGCCAAGAGCGCGGGAGGATTCGGGCGATCCCTGCCTACGTGTGTTCTCTCTAATTGCGGAGCACCCTTTCACCTCTCTGCTGCCACAAAAGTGACCGAGGCCTGAAGCGGAACTACAGCACATCTTTAGGTGGGAGGTGCAGGGAACTTGGCTCTGATGGCAAAACGGACATGAGGGGAGGCTGAAATGTGACAGGGGCCCTTTCCCTGCAGATGCCTCTGCTCTGTCCTCCGTCCTTGGCCACAGGCAGGTCACACTCAGGCACATGTGGCTGAACCCTGAGTCTGGTGCCAGGGTTCCTCTCCCACAGTTCCCTGTCACCTGTGCTCTCATGGGCAGTTCCTCGGTTTCCCTTGTGTTCTCAGCCCCAGGAAAGCCACTATCCTCCGCCAAATTCAGGACCAAGAAATGACTCTACTCCGGCCAGTTTTACAACAGGGCAGGGAACTGGTCTATCTCCTCAGCCAGCAGCTGAATGACTTCCACACCCAGGCCAACACTGACACCAACCGGACCTGGGGCCACATGGAGCTCCTGGCTGCGGCATGTAGTATGGCTGAGAGGCTGCTCTGCCAGCTCAGCGTAGGTGAGGGGCCAGCCTGATGTCACTGAGCTGCACCCAGTCTCCAAATCACAGAACACTACATGAGCTCTCCGAGCGCTGTGGGGAGACGACTTCCTGCAGCTGGAATAGGTCTCCTGTTACGGAGACGATGGGTGTCCACCCTGTAGCCACCATGGTCTTGCCCCTCATCTTTCCACTGTGATACTGTGACCTTCCCTGGGCTTCTTAGTGTCCCCGACTTCGCCACGCTCTGTGGACGCAACCCCGAACTTCCAATGAATCCACAATCATGGCTGGAGAGAGTTCAGATGTCGGTCATGAGGACTGATGACTCTGTCTCCAGGGAGGGGACCTGTGCTCAGCCTTGGATCTTACGTGGACATCACATAGCCAGGCCACGAGGGTTACGGGGCCCGTGTCAGGGGTGAGGGCTCTCAAGTCCTGTCTGCACACCTCTGAATGCGATTGCAGAACACCTGGATGGTGAGGAGCATGACAGAGAACTGGAACCACCAGAGTCCGGTGAGAAAGGGTCACCAGAGCCGAAATAGCACAGAGAAACTAGAGCAGGAGGGTCCCAGGGACCAGAGACCAGCAGGTGCCTCCCTCAGCGTGCCCTCCACCAGGAAGAACACCTGATTTATTTATTATTTGCCATGAATTGTTGTAACGACAAGAGAAATAACATTACTCTGGGGCTGCTGGCAAGAGTATAATTCTAAAAATGTTTTCTCATATGCATTTCATTTGACATTACAGGGAGCCAGGGCGGGTGTAGAAACTATGGGTGCATAGTGCTGCCCGTTGTCCCCCAGAACCGTTCTTGTCATGCGGACCTTTCTGTGATGCACAATCATTACATCCAGCCCGGGATCCCTGCCCATCCTCCTCATGTTCACCCGTGTCCTCCCCTCCTCCTCTGCCTCCCGCCCTGCCCCTGCCCACACGTCTGTCACTGTGCCTCCCATCCATCACTCTTTTCCTTTGCACTTCCACTTATTTCCACATCCAGGTCCTTGGAGTGGATGAGCCATGCCAGTTCACCTTCTGTGTCTGCCTTACTTTATTCACCATCATGTCTCACATCTATTTCCTGTGAGTGTCTCATATTTATCCTTCTTCATTGCACACCAGTACTCCACTGTGCATCTACACCCCATCTTGGTTTTGCATTTTTTGTCTGAGCACGTGTATATGCACCACGGGCTCATTCGCATGTTAGTTACTTAGAGGTGGGGTGCTTGGTGCCCATGTACACCATGTTTGGCCAATTCCCCCCCCCTTTCCCTTGCCCCTTCTCTTCCATTCCCCCTGTGTCTCTTCCTTTTCCCCTCCTACTTTCTCTCTGTGACTCTTCCCCTTGCCAACCACTCCACCCCCTCATCCCATCAGCTCTCTTATGTTAAGATCTTATACTCCATGAACCTATGGCAGGGGTGTATGAGGACACCGTGCCACGCTCCGTCTCTGTGTGTGGTCCATGTCACTGAGCATTAGTGACTTGAGGTCCGGCCATTTTCTCCAACATTCCTCAGAGAGTGTTCTATTTATTAGGACCACTATTTCTTTAGTAAGTTCCTCTACAAGACTGCTGATCATTGCTTGCATTACTTTGAGGATATCTTGTTTAAACTAATAGTTTGACACATATATTTGCTTTTTGACTTCCTTCCTTGTGAATTCCACAATGTCAGGGCCCATGACATTAGTTTCAGGGGTACCAGGCATTTCAGTGTGTGTCCTGTTGTTGCGTTTTCTTCCTGTGTTACTCTTTTGAAGGGCTTACCTTTAAAGGCTTAGCTGAGAGATTTCTTTGAAGTACAGTGGAGGGTGGAAGCCAAAATTCCTCCGAGTTCTGCATGGGGAGTAGAAAGCGAGGGAGGACCTAACAGGCCAATGGCCTCTGAAGTGTCCTGATCACGCCCAAATCCTCAGCAATGATCCTCCGCCTGTCCTGGTTTGCCCCACCAGACGGGGTGCTTTCCACTCTCAGAGGTGCTCCCCTAACATCCAAGCCATTCAGGAGGTAGGTAGTCTTTCTCTTCTCTCCACCAGTGTCTCTTGTGCCAATTTCTTCCTAGACACTGTTTAAGAGTGCCCCCTCAAAGCCCAGAAGTGTTCTTCTGAGCTTTCTCTTACTCTAAAAGGTTCAGTCTTGTGCTATTTTTCTTAAAATGGCTCTTGCTTCCATCATTGCCTTATGTGGCTGTTGAGGTCTGGTCCTGACATAGACTCTAAGATGTCTTTTCTAGGGAAGCTCGCCTTGCACGTGTAGTATGCACTACCAGCAGGCTCATTTAATAAAGGCTGGGGCTCCCATCTGCTGCCAATTCCAACTTCTGTCAGATTCGTTCTTATCTAGTTCTGAGCTTCCACACTCCAGGCTTTCTTCTGCCTGTGAATGCTGGCAGGTCAGGACCGTACTCAGAGGTTCTAGGTCTGCTTCTTGGGCTCCTGTTTTTCTTCCAATATGTGGAGAAGACACACCAACATGGGTTTACAACCGCACCTCACCTGTGCATGGCACAGGCATCCACAGCCTCTGCACCTGCACCACACCTAGTAAACACACTCCTGTTTTTCTTTCAGTGTGTGTTTGTGATTTGTGACCTCCCCTATGGCCTTCCTTAAGCTGTTGGGGCTCTCCTTCCACTCCTAGATGAGGCAGAGGCTCTGGTTGGGCTTTTCTACATCTGCAAATGCCACTTGCTCCCAGTCATTCTACATCAGCTTGAAGCAGCTCTCTGAGCCGCGTTTTACCTTTCCTTCCAACGTGTTTTAGGGGATTCTGACCATCTGTGTGGCCTCCTTTCAATTGTTGGGGTGCTTCTCCCTGTCCTAGCTACATTGAACAAGTGGATTTATACTGTATCCTTGACATTTTCAGTGGGTGCACAAGGAAATATTGTGTAGCTGTTTACTCAGCTGCCATCTTGTGTGATCCTCTTTTTATGTGATGGTCACAGCCAGGCAGGCTTTCAACAGTTTCTCCTTATTCCTCTCTCAGGCCCAAATGACAATTCTTTTTTTTTTTTTTTTTTTTTTTTTTTTTTTTTTTTTTTTTTTTTTTTTTTTTGAGACAAGGTCTCACTTCCCAGTTGAGACTGGTGCTGAACTCATTATGTAGTCCAGCCTGCCCTCAAACTCACAGCAGTGCTTCTTTCTCAGCCTCCCAAGGGCTGCAATTCCTAACTGTTGCGGATTGTCTATGGAACCATGTGATGTTGGTGGATTGGGGTCTGGTCTGGAGGGGTGGATTGCAGTTAAGTTAGGATTAATGGTGTGTAGCGGCCACACCTGGATGCAGGAGGGACTGGTTTCTGGGTGGAGACCTGAAAGGATGCATAAGCTGCACCTGCCTTCCTGCGGGATCGGGACTAGTTTCAACTTGCCTCAACTTGTCTTCCTGTTTGTTATGTCTGGAGAAGCTGCTCTCTGCCATGTACTTCGATTGTTGCCGGCCACACCTGAATGGACTGTGACCTTCCAGACTGTAAGCTAAAATAAACCTTTCCTTTCCTAAGTTTGTGGGTGTTGGGTATTGAATCACAGCAACAAAAAAGTAAGACAGTACTGGTACCAGAGGAGTGGAGTCATTGCTGTAGTTTACCTGAAGATGTGGCTCAGAAGTCTTTGGAACAGTTTGCAGAAGGAATTTGGAAGAGTTTGGGGATGCAAGCTGGAGAAGCCTTTGAGTGCTCTGAGTCGAGCTTGAGAGGAGATTCTGGTCGGAGCTCAGAAGACCAGAATGCTGATAGAAATGTGGATTGGAAAGGCCAGGCTCAAGAAGTTTCAGATGGGAAGGAGGACTGTGTCAGCAAATGGCCTAAAAACCATGTGCTATGCTCTGGCAAGAAGTTTGTCGGCATTTTGCCCTTGTCCAGAGACTTTGCCTGAAGCTGAAATTAGAGTTGGTGGACTGCTTACTCTGGTGGAGGAAATCTCAAGGCAGACTGAAATTCAAACTGTTACATGGCTACTGTTTGTGGCTTTTAGCCAGCTTTATAGTGAAAGACAGGAGACAATAGCAGAGAACGGCTCACACTCTGGAGTAGAAAAGCATGTGGTTGTTCAAGAAACTAACATTAAACAAAAGCCAAGAAGTTGGAATCACGACTGTAAAAAGGAGGCCTTCACAGTGATTCAGGAATCAGCAAGCTCCCACTCTTTACCAATTAAAGGGTGCAAAGGCAAAAGATCTTGTCCTGTGAAGAGTTCCCCAGGACTCCCTGTAGGGTCAAAGAGGGAAGTGTTTGTTGGAGTCCAGCTTCCTAGAGTTCAGCAATCCAGGCACTCAGAAGCTGCTGCAACCATGGCACAAAGGAGCCAGATTCCTGCTCAAGCCAGTGGCGGATCTTGGAGATGTCCACGTGGTCCCGGCTTTACAAGCTTGCAGAGCCCAAGAGTTGTGGGTTCAGGGAGGCTTCCACCCAGGTTTCAGAGGAAGGCCTTGGAGGCCAAGCAGTGTGCCCCTGGGAGCACAATGTGTGAAATTGCGCAGGAGAAGCCTAAGGTCCAGTGGAGAGTCCGAAAATCTGGAAAAACCAGGAGCATGGATTGTCAGCTAGAAACGCAGCAGGCCGTGAGTGGATCCAGCCCAAAGGAGAGAAGATGGAGGTTGCAGTCAGCAGCAATGCCACAGGGGTGGGACCACCCAAGCCCCTTGGAGTTCATGCCTTGCCAGAATTTACCCCAGTTGCTGGACATGGAGCTGCAGGATTTGACCCTTGCCCTGCTGGATTTAGGAATTGTTTTGGTCCTATTGCTTTTTACACCCTTATTTCTCCCTTTTGGAATGGAATTGTTTGCCCTTTGCCATTCTATGTTGGAAGTGCTTAACTCTTTGGTTTAAACGGGAGCTCACAGCTAAAAGTTTGTCTTACATCTCAGAGGAGACTATGGACTTGGAGTTTCTTTAGCAGTGCTGAAACTGTGAAGACTTTGGTGACTCTTGGAGAAGGACTAACTGCATTTTGCATGGGAGAAGGACATGAGTCTTTTGGGGGCCAGGGGTGGAATGTTGTGGTTAGGATCTGGAGTGTCCCCTGAAAGTATCAAGTATTTTGATGTTGTGGATTGTCTATGGAACCATGTGATGTTGGTGGATTGGGATCTGGTCTGGAGGGGTGGATTACAGTTAAGTTAGGATTAACAGTGTGGAGTGGCCACACCTGGATGCAGGAGGGACTGGCTACTGGGCAGAGACCTGAAAGGATACATAAGCTGCACCGGCCTTCCTGGAGGACTGGGACTTGTCTTAACTAGCCTCAGCTTGTCTTCCTCTTTGTTGTGTCTGGGGAAGCTGCCTCCACCTGTCTCTCTGCCATGTACTTCGATTGTTGCTGGCCACCCCCAATGGACTATGACCTTCGAGACTGTGAGCTAAAATAAACCTTTCCTTCCCTAAGTTTGTGGGTGTCGGGTATTGAGTCACAGCAACGAAAAAGCAACTAAGACACTAACACACCAAGCTTATGTGATGCACAGGAATCAAACTCAGGGCTTTTCCATTGCTAGCAAGTGATCTGACCACTGTGCTATTCCTCAGACCCCACTTAAAAATCTTATAGCTGATCATGTTAGGTCTGAGTGGAGTCTTTCTCCCAATAGGCTGACCATAAAAAGTCTCGTCCAGTGCAAGGGGGGAGAAGTCCTGGAGGCCTCCCTGAGCAAATGCAGTGACACGTCTGCCAACATTTTCACTGTGTTGGGCATCACGCCTCCTGACTGCCATAGTTACACTGGATGGGAAGAGGAGGATGAGGGTCTGCTGTAGACACACCATGTGAGTGCCCAGGGTAAGGAGTCCCACACTGCCCCACCCACAGGATTTCCAGGGATCCTATGGCCAATTCTGGGTTCAGAGCACAGGTGCACCAGTGTGAGGAGGCTGACAACACTGTCAGTGACACACAGCCACCATGGCAGCAGAGCTCCAAGGTGTACATGAGGTCTCTCTTCTCCTTGGGACAGCTCTGCAATGTCGTGGCGCCTTCTTCACTTCGAATGTTGACTTTGACCTCTAGGACTGACCTTGTTTCTTGCTGTCTTGCCTCCATCTTTGAAGTCATTTTCTCCATGAATCCTCAGCTCCAATCTCTGGCCCATCTCATCTATATAGTCTTCTCCATGAAAATGTGACATCTTCACCAGGTGAAAAGCTTATCCTGGGCTGGTGTCATTCTTCTAGGGGGCCTGGCCTAGCCTGGTTCTCTGTGCCTCTAGAGTCAGTCCCTTTGCTCAGAGACTCACAGGTGTCAGTTTTCCTTGAAGCTCAATCAAGACTATTTTTCTGTATCATCTCAGCAATAATGTCACCTGTGCCAGTGATACCCATAGTGCCTGATGGAGCAAGATCCGCCCATGCTATAGTTTTCTTGATAAGCCAGTGCTTTTGCCTGTCCTGACCCCAGGGAGACAGAATTGGAGTCAGCCCTGGCTACTAGGGGACAGAGAGCCCTGTGACCTTTACTGCCCAGGTTGGGGTCAGTATATTCACAGACCAAGGAGAGAAAGCCACTCGACATACTCACACTTTTCCAGAGTTTCTTCTCAGAGTGTCCTGTTTCCAAGCCACAAGGATGCATGTCCCCAAGTTTCCTAGGCACAGTGTGTGTCATGGACCATAAGGAGAATCTGCAAGTGACACTGGGTGCATTGTGTTTGCAGAACACCAAGAGATTATCTGTCAGCAGAGAGAAGAAGAAGAAGAGGAGTCCATGATGTGTGAGTGTGAAAGCCACAGGCTGTGACTGCCTTGGGGACATCTGAGGTCTCAGATTCGAGAAAAGAAAGATGTAAGCAATGCACACATTTCCTGTGGCTGCCCCTGGAGAAGGTGTTTGTTGGGTGGTGGTGCCTTCATTAGTCCCACTTTACCTTACATTTCCAGTGTTGATACTTGGAGGCACTGAGAACACAGGGCACTAACACGGGCTCCCTGCGTCGGGAGAGCACTGTGTCCCTGCAGGAAGAATAGGGGAGGTACACCTGCTTTCTGCAGGCCTGGCCCTGTGATGAAGGCCTGGGATGCTCAGCAAGAAATGTCAGGAGGTCAGACGGGCAGTCTTGTCAGCACAATACTGCGAGCCCAGGTCCAACACCAGGGTCTCGTGATACAATGACATCTCAGGGCCTTATCCACAGAAGTCAAATGCCCTGAGTTGTAGACTCTGGGTTTGTCTTGCAGTTGGTCTGTCCCATGTGCATCTTGTAGGACGATTCAGGCCCTTTACTCCTCACAGCGTCAGCACAGAGTTCCCACAGCCCGGTCACACTCTGTCTCCACATTCTCCTGCTCTCCCTCCTGGACAGTCCCACGGTGCTGTCATCAGAGGAGAATGTCTGTCGTGTTCACATTCTCTCACTCTCTCGGTCACTCTGTCTCACTCCCCTGACCCCCTACCTCCATGTAATTAGCAGAGAAGTCGCCATCCCGCTTTGACCAGCATTCCTGGCACTTTGCTAAATGCTGTATTTGAGACAGGGTCTCTGTGATGTCCCAGATTGCCTGATTGGGGCTGGAATTTGAAACCTCCTGCATCAGATTCCCTTGTATTTGAAGAGAGAGTCGCTTGCCTTCCTGGTTCTTTCATTTAAGCTTCACATCATGACCAGAGAGGAGGTGTGATGTCCCTCTGTCACATGACACCATCTCATGTTTCCACATGAATCAAGACGAGGAGGAGGTACAGGGAGAGTCATAGGAAACATTGGAAAAGTTCCCATGTTCCTCAAATGTCCTGGAGGAGAAAGTAAAGGGAAAGTGAAGGGACAGCACCGGTGAGAAGTATCAACTTCCCTCTGGTGTCAGAAAGGAGCAAGTTAAGGGAGAGTCTGGGGACACCCTGAATGAGATGTACCTCCTTCCTTCAACTGGGAAGGAGGATGAACTAGCAGGAGAGTAGTGGGACACCCTGGACAAAAAAGACCTACGTCCATCTGGTGTCAGTGTCGTTGAGGAGAAAGAAAAGAGAGGCCTGGGGGATGCCCTGGATGCAATATTCCAACTTCCCTCAGTTGTAGAAGAGGAAGCACAGGGACAGTCGTGGGACACCATGGGTGAAAAAGACCTACGTCCTTCTGGTGTCAGTATCATTGAGGAGGAAGAAAAGAGACCCGGGATGCCCTGGATGAAATGCACGCGCTTCCCTTTATTGTGGAGGAGGGTAAGTCGTGGGACAGTTTTGATAAAAAGACCTACTTCTCTGTGGTTTCAACATCATGGAGGGGTAAGAAAGAGAGAGTCATTGGGACACTTTGGATAAAAAAAATACCCAATTCTCTCTGGTGTCCGTGCCATGGAGGAGATAGTTAAGGGAGAGCATAGGGACGACTTGGACAAAAAGTACCCACTTTCCTCAGGCAGGAAAGAAGAGGACGTAAACTGCGAGCCAAGGGGCGCCTTGCGTGAAAACTGCCCACTTCCCTCAAATGTCCTCAAGGAGGAAGTAAAGGTGCAGTCGTTGGACACCATGGATAAAAAGCACCCAATTCCTGCTAGTTTAGAGGACACATCTCTGCCAACAGCCTCCCCGCCGTCCCGCATCACTGCCTGAGTGTGGCTTGGCTCCTTCTGCTCTGCAGGAGCCCAGTGAGTGGCCCTTGCAGAGAGAATCAGGCTGCCAGGTGTCCCTGTTACCTCCGTGTTCCCTGTTCTCAGTTCGTTCTGTGGGGACACAGGTCTCTGCACGTGACCCATGAGGCACCATGGTGTAATCGAAGTCTAAGACAAGGCTGCCGCCCACAGGTAAGGCAGGCTGGCCAGTGCGTTCTTTTCCTGTTTTCGATCACACTGCTGTCCCCTTGGTGCTCTCTGAGACATGTAGGGTTAGACCCCTTGAGGCTGTGCTGGGTAGAGTGAGGGTTTCGCAGAAACTCTGATGCTCGTGCTTTGTGGTCACGTCATCTTCCCAGACACTGTCACCACAGAACGTGCCCTCTTATCTTCAGGCTCCTCATATTCAGCTGTTTTTTAAAAAATCAACCCCCCACCCCACCTGTCTCTCTGTCTCCTGATAGGATGGGGAATTAATCCCAGGACGTATGCACTGCATCATACCTCCTGCCCAGCGTTTTTTCTGTCTTCAAGTTAGAGACAGAATATCACTAATCACTGTGGCCCTGGCAGTACTTGAACTCCAAACAGTGGCACTGCTGAGCCATGACGCTTGAGCCTGTGACACTGTGGGAGGAGTGCATCTTGGAGTCTGTCCTCCTGTGTCCTCTGGAGACATTCTCATGGGCCTACATACCCGAGATCTGTCCTCCCCTCCTCTGTGTCAAATCCTTGATAACTGTCCTCAGAGGACCTGATATACAGGCTGTCATTCTGTGAGGGTGGCATTTCTGAGGCCAACGCCTTGGAGTGGCTCCCAATCTGCCAACTCCTCCCACAGAAAGCCACCACAGTGCGCCCCAGAAGTCCACAGACCCCACTCCTGGGGAGTCTCTAGGTCTCCTCTAAATGCCCCTCAGTGTCTCTTTTCCCCCAAGTGAGGAAAGTTTATGGTGGGACAAATTACAACCTAAACCCTGGGGAGCCATGAGGAATGTGACCCAGGATCTTGGAGACATGGGCTGAGCTGGGGTCCAAGGTGCGGGACCCACTCACTGAGGAGTTGGGAGGGGAGGGATGTTTTCAGAACAAGAAAATCTGGTCAGTGACTCGAGGAACAACCCTGAGACACCCGCATTCCCACCCTGTGGCCCCTTCAGGGCCTTCTCAGGACATCCAGTGGTCTAAGCAGAGCACTCTCATCGGGATGTGGGCTGGGGAGCAGGCCCAAGGGAGGTGACTTTCCCGGTGTGATTTTATTTGCAGAAAACAATGATGATGTTGCGGGCATGAGAGCCACTGAGCCCAGGGCTCCCAGGTAACGCTGACCATCACGGTGTGAGTAGTAATTGAGAGGACAGGGATGTTGCCTGCAGATCCCAGGGTACAACACATCTCCTTGGCACAACAGTATCACTCACTTAGGTCATCTCTAAGTCTGAGTTTACATCCATTACATTCATTGATCTCCTTATGATGAAGCCTCTAATCTTTCAGGTTTTATTTGTGTGTGCGTGTGTGCGTGAGCGCTCTTGGTGAGGAAACCCTGGACAAGACAGGGTTTCACAAAAGTGCTGCGGTACCCAGAGTGGGTTTGAACTTGTGATCTCCTGCCCCACCCTCACAACGTGCAGGGATTACAGGCCTGCAGCCCTGTCCTTGCTCCCATTTACAGTCCTGACATTAGCACAAGGTCTCACTAAGGCACTAAGTTTCCCATACGGGCTCTCTCTTGCGAAGCTCCTGCCACTGCCTCCCAGTGTGCTGGGATTGCAGGCCTGCATCACCGGGCCCAGCTCATTCCTTTCTTAAATTTCCTAAAATCACACACAAGTGAAGCGTCAAGGCTAAGGGTATCAGCATTATCATGTGTGTCACTAGGTGTCCCATGAGTCACTGAGGCAGGGACGGTGACGAGGCTGTTCTCTGATTTCATGGCCACAGTTTGTGGCAGGATTTTCTTGGCCTTAAATGAAACCATATAAGGAAATACTTACAGGTGGCACAAGCGCTGGACAAACCCTGGCTCAGGGATTCACATGCCTTTGCCAGTCACTAAGCCAAAGAAGGTTTTCCCTGGGCCCACGGCGGGTGGCAGCACCTGAGGAGTGACTGCATCTGCTCAGAGACATAGATGTCCCCGTACCAGCCCCTCCCGATTCTTCTAGTCACACTGTCTGCTGTACCTTCTGTTTAGGACTTACCACGCCATGACTGGGAACAGCACCAAAAAGCTGACTGGGCTACAACATCTACTCTGCAAAGAAGCACAGGTCTCCATTGCCCTCAGGCTGCGACTCGAGGACTGTGTCCCCCAGCATGCCCCTCATGGCTTCCAGAACCACTTGGCCGAGGGGTACTGGATGGCTGATCCCAAGGTTCTCATTTCGGGCACAGGTGAGAGGGTCTCAAGCCAGGGACACTAAGCTGTTTCTGGGTCCCCAGGCCCCACACGTGACATCTTCCGAAGGTCAGCCTTTCCATTACCAAGAGCCATGACAACATCAGGGCTGCGGGCTGACAAGCCACAGAGATGCACCTGGGAAGGCACTGGCGTTCAAGCCCAGGGCCAGCTGACTGCAATGAATGTAGCCATGAAGAGACACTACGGGACAGGATCTGCACCACCCCAGTACTGTCCTCATGCACTGTCATCAGGGGTGCTGAGCCTACTCCGGACGTTTCAGTGCCCCTGAATCTCACGCGCAGCCTTGTGTCCTGCCGGGTCGCTGTGGCGCCAAGGCACAGGTGTTTCCTGATGTCCTTGCAGGAAGGGAAAAGCCTTCTGCAGGGAGGAGGAGGAACAGGACACAGGGAACCCTATAGGAATGTGAGGGCGACCCTAGTGTTTTTCCCACCAAACCTGGGAAAGTCCCATCCTAGTGATCTGCCCCTTCAGGGTCCAGCCTCAGTGTTCTACCCCATCAAGGTGTGGTAAACCCCCATTATGCGCCTATAATTCAATCTACCACATGCCTGGCCTCTAGCACCAAGCCATAATCCAGTCCTACAAAGCAGGCCCCCAACTCCAAACAGCACACGTTTCTATAGAAAATCTATAACAATCAAAAACATGAGACTTTAGGGGACATTCCAAATCAAAACTACAATAGGGACATTTCATTCTCTGTCCCTCTCCCACACGGTAGGGCCTGGGGGTCTATCCTGTCCTGTTCCTGCGGAATCATCCTGATAAACAGGAGTGATTGCTCTCCTGCCACCCTCTTATTAATACAACGACGAGAAAAGCCAGCAGACCAAATGTCAGGCCTCACTAGACTTCTCAGGCCTTGGAGTCTCTTTTCCATGTCAACTGTGTCTGTGTAAGGAGCCTCTTGGGGCTGAGTGTCACAGGAAGGTCACAGCGGATCCTAATGATCATGGTTTCCTCTTTAAAGCTGGATGGTGATGCTTTCCTGACACAGGACGCCTCCTGAGACACTTACGGACTCCTGGCAAGGTCCAGGAGTCATAGCCCTTGGGAGTGAGGATCGTCCAGTGCTGGCGGGTGATGGCGGAGATGCAGGAGCCATCACCCTGGTGAGTGAGGATCATCTAGTGTTGGTGGGTGACGACCAGCGAGCCCAAGCATCTGACACCCCTGGGGCTGAAGCCCATGGCCTCACGGAGCCAGAGCTGGGAAGACGTTTTTTTTGAAGGAAGCCAGGGGGCCACAAGTGATGGGTGCTGTGCGGCTTCCGAGGTGCCCGGGACTAGGGCACAAAGGTAACCCCAACCCTCCCGGGCTCTGCTGCACCCACATCTCTCACATGGGGTGGGAGTTCAGGCTCCTGCTGCCTCTTCACCATGTGTGCTCTCCAGTAGCAGAGGGAACTCTGCTCCCACCTCTCTTTGCCATGCGCTGACCCCTGCCCGTTCTCTGTCTCCCTACCCCCTTGGCCCCACAGTGCGGTCTGGAGCATCCTGGTTCCTACCCAGAAAGCTGGCCCAATCTGCCTCATTATCACATGAAGAGTCATTTACACAGTTGGGCCCGGGCTGCTTTCCCAGGAGTCTCTCACTCCCTTGTTCTTTGGCCTTGGCTTCCTGCTCTCCAGCACCACTGTCCCCACCTGCTGGGAGCCTGGCATCACAGGACCCTGCACACAGACCCTCCTCATGGCCAGCTGTGGGGAATGGGACTCCATCACGCACGCCTTCTGAGCCTGGACACACAGAGGAAGCATTTGAATAGATGGGATGGAGCCTTTGTCACAGAAACTAAGTCATACCCATGACTATGGAGGAGGGGGGAGAGTTCAGGGAGAAAGGCATCACGGCCTGCACTTAGTTTCATCTTCAACCCAGTGTGTGACCTTGTGCTCATGGCTGTGGGCTTCCTAGTACTCTGCATCTGCATGTCGTAGACATGTAGAGGCTGGCATTAGTGGAGCCCTTGGGATGGCCCATAAAGGGACAATGGCCCACTCGAAGATGCCCAAAGGGGGGACATGTTACCATACAGTCATTAGCCCTCCAGTGTGGAAGTTTGTCTTGTGGTTTAGCATGTTCATGAAATAAAATACAGTGTTTCCTATTTATGGGGCATTTTTATGACCTCAGTGAAAATGTTTCTTAATATTTGCTTCAGATTTCCCTTTTTCTTGTATTTCTGTAATTCTGAGATTTTCTTTGAGTCATCTGTAATCTATTAATACCCATTTGTTTGCTGATGCAGTGTTATTTGAATATCATAAAGAGGCTGGACTGTTATTTCTGCCCAGGGAACTGATGTCTTTTCTTCATTCTCTTCCTAAAAGTGTTCAGAGAAGTTTTCACCTTCTGATGCACCTCTTTATCTTTCTGGTTTTTGGATCGCTTTAGTGAATGTGTCATTTATTGTCATTTATTTCCTGTGCTGCCTTCTGCAGTCCTTTTAGCTTTGAATGTGTTTTCTACTTAAGTTCTTTAGTTAAATCTTCATAAATCTCATTAAGTATCTTGTGCAGCATGTTGAGTTTGTGTTGTTTTCTTCTAGCAGATTGACCTGTGTTCTGCTGTTCCAGTCTTCCAATGCCAGAGGCTCCTACACTCACTTGCTCTTCAGACTCTGGATACATACTCGCATTGCCTCTTAGCTTTAAGTTCAAGACACTTTTTGTGTGTCTTTCATTCACTAAATATCTGATTGCTTCAAAAAATCAAGAGTGGCTATTGCTGATTGAACAACCATTTCACAAATAGATAATACCACCCTGCAGTCTAAAGTCAAGGTGTTCATAGGACTCCAATCTACCTCTTGCCTGTGTTAATGTCATTCCAAAAGGGCCACTTTATACAGAACCCCCAGTTTCCACTCCATGTCTAATTGTGGTAAATCCCTGGCCACAAAGGCCCCGAGCCAGCAAACAGAGAAAACTTGAAACCATCATGCTTAGTGAAGGGAGTCAGAAGAAAAAGGTGAAATATCAAGTGGTTTCTCTGATATGAGAAACCCAGATCCCACATCACAATTATCTCATAGAACTTAAAGTGAAAAATAAAGGGAACAGGGGCGTGGGGATGGGTTGTGGGAGTGGGTAGAGGGTGGATCGAAAGGAAAGTGGGGAAGGTCTTGTTACCTTGACTAGATATGTATGTGCATAAATGCCCCAAACCAATGTAAACCTTAAATTTTGCACTTATACATATCGATAAAATGGGGAGAGTAGGGCTCTGAGCCACAGCATCCCCCAGAAGACCTTAGTTTTCCGCTCTGCCATGTCCAGCCTGAAACACACAAGGGAGGAGCATGGGGAGAGGACACTAGACAGTTGACGCACCACCTCAGGATGACACGCACAGGGTGGCAGCTGAGCAGGTGGAACTCCTGAATGTGCAGACTTAATTTGATCCCAAGGAAAATGTCAGACAAATTCAGAGTAGAGAGAGAGGGCGCGTGTCCCGTGCTTCACAAATTTCGCTGTGGACTTCACAGCGGTTCTGAGGCCAGAGCAGGGAGGAGCCAGAGGAGCTACATACAGAGAGAGAGCACGTCCCACGTGCTGTAAACTTTGCAGCGGCTCCAGGCCAGTGCAGAGGAGCCAGCAGAGGTGTGCTGACAGATAGGGCATGGGTCCCGCAGTCCCGGGAACTTCACAGCGGATCCGGGCTGGTACAGGGAGGAGCAGTGCAGGTGCGGTGCGAGAGGGTGCAAGGTTGTCACTCACCATGGACTTTGAGGCAGATACAGGGTGGGGTAGGGTGGAGCCAAGTAGGAGTGGGGGGGGGGGGAGATGACTCAAGTTCATATCCCCACCACCCCTCGCCGGTGGTCAGCACAGAGACTCTGTTCTCCCACCACTGGACAGAGCCACACTGGGGAGAACCACACTGGGGAATCCAGGGACAGACAACCAGAGACAACCAAAGACAACAGAACCATGAGGAAATGAGGAAATAAATCTCCTTCAGGATGTCTTGACATACCAGAAATCCTGAAAATGCAAAAGCTAAAGATGAAAATGGTACAAATGAGGGTCACTTCTGGGCCCAGAAATACATAGAGCTAAAGCTGGAATTAAAGCAGGAATTAAAACAGGAAATAAGGCAGGAAATGATGCAAGAAATCAAAATCATAGATCAAGAGCTACGCCAAGATCTAGCTAAACTAAGAGCAAGCTTTGAGAAGCAAGTAGAAGAGATCAAAGAAGAAATGAACCAGAAGATAATGCAGACAATACAAGATATGAGAGAAGAACACAACAGAGACATAAAAAAATGCAGATATACAGGAAGTGAAAAACACACAGGTCACAATAAGCAATATCGGCCAATTTGAAAATAGATTATCAGACCTAGAAGACAAAATGATGGAGCAGGAATGGAAAGACCAAAAAGACTACAAAGTAAAAAAAGAAGAAAGTGAATCATTTTAATGACTGATAGATGATTCAAAAAGAAACAACCTGAGAATTATGGGAATCCAAGAGAAGACCAAAGTCGAAACAAAAGGATTAAAAGGCATATTCAAGAAAATTATGGAAGAAAACTTCCCAAATCTAAGAAAAGAACTGAACATTGAACTACAGCAGGCATTTAGAACCACAACCAATATTGATCAGAAGAGAACCTCATCCCGACACATCATAAAGTACTAGAAACCCAACACAAAGAGACAGCGCTGAAAGCTATAAAAGAAAAGCAGAAAGTTATCTATAATGGTAGGCCATCAGGATAACTGCAGACTTCTCAACCCAGACTCTAAAAGCCAGGATATCATGGAGTAATGTCATTCAAACACTAAAAGAACACAAATTCCAACCAAGACTACTATATCCAGCAAAACTATCTTTTAAACTAAAGGGAGAAACTAAAATTCTCCATGATATAGAAAGCTTAAAGAAACTTGCAGCCACTAAGCCATCACTGCAAAGAATTCTCAAAGGACACTTGGATTATGAAAGAAAAGCCAACAACACAAGAGACACCAGAGAAAAAAAGCAAAAGCTAGAGGAGAATGAGCTCAGAAAAAAGGAAAGCCAGTAAACAACTTGGAAAAACTACAACAATGGCCGGACACACCAAACATACATCAATAATTACCCTAAATGTGAACAGCCTCAACTCACCTATCAAAAGACACAGACTGGCTGACTGGATCAAAAAACAGAAACCCACAATTTGCTGCCTACAAGAGACACACTTCACCCACAAGGAAACTCATAGACTGAGAATAAAAGGTTGGAATTCAATATTTCATGCAACAGGTCCCAGAAAACGAGCAGGGGTAGCTATATTAATCTCAGACTCATCAGATTTCAAAAGAAAACAGGTGAATAGAGACAAAGACAGACACTACACACTGGTTAAAGGAACACCAGAACAGGATGAAATCACAATTATCAATATATATGCCCTCAACTGTAGAGCACCCAATTATGTAAACCAAAAATTACTAGATCTGAAAGGACACAAAGGCCCCAGTACAATTTTAGTAGGGTACTTTAATACTCCACTATCACAAATAGATCAACCAGACAGAAAATCCACAAAGATATGCAGCTTCTGAATGATACTATAGAAAACTTGGACATAACAGACAATTACAGAGTCTTCCACCTAACATCAACTGACTATGCGTTCTTCTCAATAGCACATGGAACATTTTCTAAAATAGACCACGTCCTAGGACATAAGTCATGCTTAAGCAAGTACAAAGGGATAGAAATAGTTCCCTGCATACTCTCAGACCACAGTGGAATAAGACTGGAATTTAGCAGCAGCAGAAACAGAAGAAAACACACAAACACATGAAAACTTACAACATACTACTGACCAAACAATGAATCACAGGAGAAATCAGAGAAGAAATTAAAAAACTTCATAGAGATAAATGATGATGGAAGTACATCATATCAAAACCTGTGGGACACAATGAAAGCAGTCCTCAGAGGAAAATTCATAGCCATAAACGTACACATCAAAAGAACAGAACAGCCACAAATAAATTCACTAATGATACACCTTAAGGACCTAGAGAAACAAGAACGACTTAACCCAAGAGGCAGTAGAAAAGAAGAAATTACAAAGATCTGATTTGAAATAAATCAGTTTGAGATTAAAAAGATAATAAAAAGATTAATAAGTCAAAGAGCTGGTTCCTCAAAAGAATTAACAAAATTGACAAACATCTTGCCAACCTCATCAAGAAAAGGAAAGAAAAGGCACAGATTAGCACACTTAGAAATGAAAAGGGTGAAATTACAACAGATTCTGTGGAAATCCAGAATATTATAAGAAATTACTTTGAACACCTATATTCTGACAAATTTGAGAACTGGGAAGAAATGAACTACTTCCTAGATACATATAAAATACCAAAATTAAATGAGGAAGATATAAAAATCTTGAACAACCCCATCACGCACACAGAAATTGAAGTAGCAATAAAAGCTCTACCTACAAATAAAAGTCCAGGCCCGGTTGGATTCACAGCAGAATTTTTTCAGTACTTAAGATAAGAACTAACTCCAATCCTCCTCAAACTAATTCATAAAGTAGAAAGTGAAGGAATGGTACCAAACTCATTTCTTGAGGCTAGCATCACACTAGTCCCAAAACAAGACAAAGTCCTAACCAGGAAGGAAAATTATAGACCAATATCCTTAATGAATATAGATGTAAAAATCCTCAATAAGATTATGGCAAACAGAATCCAACAAGTAATCAGAAAAATCACACACCATGATCAAGTGGGCTTCATCCCTGAGATGCAAGGTTGGTTCAACATACATAAATCAATCCAATGTAACATACCACATCAACAAAAGCGAAAACAAAAACTACCTGATAATTTCTATTGATGCAGAAAAAGCCTTTGACAAAATCCAGCACCCCTTCATGATAAAAACACTGAGAAAAATAGGTATAGAAGGGCCCTACCTAAAACTTATAGAAGCCATGTACACTAAGCCTACTGCAAATATCATAGTAAACGGAGAAAAATTGAAATCATTCTCTCTCAAATCAGGAACAAGACAAGGCTGCCGACTCTCACCACTCTTATTCAACATAGTCCTTGAAACACTGGCCATAGCAATCAGACAAGAAAATGAAATAAAGGGAATCTACATCAGAAAGGAGGAGGTCAAACTTTCCTAATTTGCAGATGATATGATTATCTATGTGGAAGACTCTAAAAACTCCACAACAAAACTCCTAGAAACAATAAAAAAATTCAGCCAAGTCTCAGGCTACAAAATTAACACTAAAAAGTCAGTAGCTTTTCTCTATACTAACAATGAACTTATTGAGCAAGAGCTCAGAAAAACAATTTCTTTCTCAATAACTCAGCAAAATATTAAATACCCAGGAGTATACCTAACCAAGGACGTGAAGGATCTATATAAAGAAAACTACATTACATTGGAAAAAGAAATTATAGGAGACACTAGAAAATGGAAAAGCATCCCCTGCTCTTGGTTACACAAAATAAATATAGTCAAATTGACTATACTACCTAAACTGATATATTGATTTAATGCAATCCCTATCAAAATACCTACAAGTTTCTTCAAAGAACTTGAAACAACAATCCTTAAATTCATATGGAACCAAAAGAGGCCAAGACCAAAGCAGGGGGCATTACAGTTCCATATATCAGTCTATACTATAAAGCCATAGTTGGAAAAACAATTTGGTACTCGCACAAAAATAGACAGATAGACCAGTGGAAGAGAATTGAAGACGCAGAGACAAACCCAAACACCCTCAATTACTTAATCTTCGACAAAGGGGCCAAATGCATACAATGGAAAAAGGACAGCCTGTTCAACAAATGGTGTTGGGAAAACTGGACATCCACATACAGAAGAATGAATCTAGTCACACACCTGTCACCATGCACCAAAATCAAATCAAAATGGATCAAAGACCTAGACACTACAAATGAAGCACTAAACCTACCAGAAGACAAATTAACCAAATTTCCAAAACACATAGGCATAGGCAAAGACTTTCTTGACAAGACACCAAGAGCAAAAAAAAAAAAAAAATCCCCTTTATTAACAAATGGGATCTTGTCAAATTAAAAAGCTTATGCACAGCAAAAGAAACTATCAACATTGTAAAAAGAGAACAAACAGACTGGGAAAAATATTCACCACCAACTTCTCAGATAAGAAGCTAGTAACTAGAATATACAGGGAGCTGAAGAAAAAGCAAGCCCGCTAAAATAAAGGATCCTATTGAAAAGTGGGCAAATGAAATGAGGAGGCAGTTCACTCACGAAGAAATGCAAAAGCCCAATAGATGCATGCAAAGATATTCAACATCTCTAGCCATAAGAGAAATGCAAATCAGAACAACGCTAAGACACCATCTCACTCCAGAGAGAATGGCCCGTATCAACAAGTCAAATAGCAATCAGTGCTGGTGAGGCTGTGGGGAAAAAGGAACCCTCCTGCACTGCTGGTGGGAATGTAAATTTGTACAACCACTCTGGAAAGCAGTATGGAGAGCTCTCAAAGACTGGAAATAAATATCCCCTTCAATCCAGCGACCCCCCTCCTGGGAATATATCCAAAAGAGGCCAAAACAACACATAACAGAGGTACATGTATACCCATGTTCATAGCAGCACAACTAACAATAGCTAAAATATGGAAGTCACCAAAATACCCATCAACAGACCAGTGGATACACAAATTGTGGTATTTATACGCAATGGAATACTATGCATCTATAAAGTCCAACAGCATAGAGGCTTTTACAGGCAAATGGAAGAAACTTGAGAACATCATGCTTAGTGAAGTAAGTCAGAAGCAGAAGGTGAAACATCGAATGGTCTCTCTGATATGAGAGATCCAGATCACAACTTTTATGGAACTTAAAACAAAAAAACAAAGTGAAAAAGGGGGGCTAGGGTGAGGGAGGAGAGAGGGCGGGGGGGGGGGGCGCGTAGAAGTAGTGACAGAAAGAGAGTGGGGAAGCCCTTGTCACCTTGACAAGATACATATGTGCACAAAATCCTCAACTCTATTGTAAACCTTTAATTTTGCACATATGCTTATCAATAAAATGGGAAATAAAATTCAGAGTGGAGAGCAATGACCAGGACAAAAGAGCTGTCTCCAGTGTCAGATTAGCATGCAGGCAGGGCGACCTGCCAGGTGGGCTCGATACTGGTATGGTTTGGATCTGGAGGGTCCCCAGGAGCCTCACGAATTTGGAATTGTGTGTTGTTGGAAGGTGGAGCCAGACTGAAGGGACAGATAATTAGGGTTTTATCTGGGGGGACAGTGTCAAATATTTAATTATGGGAAGTGCCCAAGACTGGGCTTTCATGTGTGTGCTGTTGACTTGTGGGCCAGAAAGTGAGGGAAAGGCACGGGACCCAGGGTGTGGGAAGCCTAACCGACAACTTGACCTCAGAAAAGGAAGAAGAAACATTGTTATGTCTTCTATCTGGGAAAACTCTAACCTTGTAATCATCCCCACCTTCCTATTTTACTAGGCTTCTGTCTGCAGGGGGTGAGCAGCTCTCCACCCAGTGCCATGTGCTTCCACTGTTGCTAGCCGTCTACACATGGATGGTGTGTGACCTACTGAAAGTGGTTAAGGAAGTCGTTCCTCACTTAAATTTTAGAGGTCAGGTACTCTGTCACAGTCAAGAACAAGTAACTAAGACAGAAATTGGTACCTAGAGGAGGGGTCATTGCTGCTAGTTCACGTGACAATGGGGTTTGGAATCATTGGGAACACTGTGTGGCATGAACAAAGTACAAAAACAAATGCAGCAAACACAATGTGAACATCTCACCACAGTTCCCTAGCAATGATGGAGATGGAAACCGCAAGATGGAATCCTTCCCCTGAGGGGTTTCAAACTTGCTCCGGTGCAATTGCTTTCTGTCATCCTCTCCGTCCTTTTTGGAATGGGAATATCCCCCCCCCCCCCCACCCGAGACATTGTATGCTGGAACTGTTTTCTTTCTGACTTTTCACAGGAGCTGCCAACTAAGGGTTTGCCTTGAGTGTCAGCAAACGGTGGGCTCTTTAGCAGTCCTGGAACAGATAAATCTTAAGCAATTCTCAGAGGAGTACAAAATGCATTTTGCATACGGTGGACAGACAGGATTGAATTAAAGAGTTGGTTCCTAAAAGATAAATAAGATCAAATAACCTTTGGCCAAAGTCATCAAATGAAGGAAAGAAAAACATCAACATCAATGCAATTAGAAATGAAAAAGGTGAAGTCACAACAGACCCTTCTGAAATCCAGAGAATTATGCAAGACTATTTTGAAAAGCTATGTCCCAACAAATTCACGAACTCAGAAGAAATGAATACATTCATAGAACAACATGACATACCAAAACTGATCCAAGGAGATACAGAAACCCTGAATAGGGCAACAGAGCAACCTAAAGATAGAGCCCTCATTCATCACTGTCTCAGTGACTTTTTTGCTGCTGTGACTCAATACCCAACATCCCACAAGTTTACAGGAGGAAAGGTTTATTTTAGCTCACAGTTTCAAATGGTCACAGTCCATTCAGGGGCGGCCAGCGGCAATGGAAGTACATGGCAGAGGCAGAGGTGGAGGCAGCTTCTCACGACATCACAAACAGGAAGACAAGTCAAGGCAAGTTGAGACTAGTCCCCTAAGGAAGGCAGGAAGCAGCTTATATATCCGTCCAGGACTCATCCACGTGACCTACCCTGCCTGAATCCTGTTGTGGAAGGTATGGCAAAATCCCACTAGACACATATAATCTAATTTACATGCCTGTAATCCACCCCTCCAGACTAGGCCCCATCTCACAACACCACGTGGTTTCATAGACAATCCATAACATTCAAACACATAACACTTTTGGGGACATCCAGATCCACACCACAATAGTCACCTGTACACGTAAAGAAGGAGAGGAGGCGAGGGGCCCAGGCCATGGTGCGAATGCTCCAGAGATTGGTCTCTTGAGACTCTGGGAAGAGCTGGCTCCTCTGGGCCTCTCTTACTTCCTCTCAGACCCTTTGCGATACTGAGTATTTGATGATTATGCAAATTGCTCCTCCCCTGGGATTCCTCATTGAGAGCTATTGGTAATATTCTTACCAGCTGTGGAGGTAAACTAGAATAAAAAGAAAGACGTGGAGCCAAACTCTCCAGATGCTTCCTGGTGTAGAAAACCATCACTGGCATTCGAGGTTCCCAATAACAGTCACCTTCCATGGATCGACCTTATGACCACTGTGTCTGACTTCCTGGACTCTGCTGTGTCCTGAGCTCAGGCCAGCAAGGAGGTTGATTTTCTCGCCATCGGCTCTGCTGAGGCATGCTGGGGGATCAATGCACCTGCCAGTGGGGAGTGGATCATCACCATGACCTTTGTCTTCCTTTTCCTCCCTGGGTCCTTCAGGTGTATGTTTGTCCCTTTGCTGTCATGTCATTGAAAAGTGGCAATGTGTCATTAGGTTTTTTTAAATCATTTTCTTCATGACATTTGCTACACTTATAAAAAAGCCTTTGTGATTCACTGCAACTTCTAGTCTCTTGTAACAGATGTGTTGGTTCCTTTCTATGACCATTCTTCTAATGATAGAGCAGAAGCTGGCTTTGAGAATTCTTTCTTTTAAAATTTGCGTCAGTTTTCATGTAATCTTGCTGAGTGTGTCATAAATCACATTTTCCCAACAAACACTTTTCAGGCCCCGAGTTCTCTGTGAAGGTCCCCAGGGTCCTAATCCACAGGCCTGAGCTCTGAAGGGTGGGTGATCCAGAGAGAAAGATCTGTGTCTGAACCAAAGATAGTCCCATGGTCAGAGTTATGGCCTGGGGCAGATGAGTTTTGACATTTTGTAGTCTACAGAAGGAGGCTGTGGATGTTCCATTCAGGCACTATACCCTGCGTGTCCCCTCCCCAGCTCAGCCTGCTCCTCAGAACAGGCACTTGATCCAGTGTGCCCTCTCCCCTTGCTCAGTGTGTACATACAGCCTGAGGGCACATCTGAGGGAGGAGTGGCCGTAGAGGGGTAGGTAGGGATCTATAATTACCCAGGCCAGAGGGACGTGTTGGAGGACCTCTGCTAGATAGGAAGGGCCATGAGTGCGGGCATGAGGTTCAGGTAACCACAGTCCACAGCACACAGGACCTTGGAACCTATCCTCCCACAGAGTACTTCCTCCCAGAAAATCTGGATATAGAGATTGGCTGTCTGGCAGGGCTGTGTGGGCTGAAAGCCAGGATCAGGCCCATCCAAAGCATTTCCAAAGTGAGAAAGTCACTGAACCAGTCTTCTATTGATATAAGTGTCTTGACGTGACATTGTGACACCTGTGAATCTGACTCTTAGAACATGATCGCTGGAGTCCCAGCACAGGATCTGTTCCCCTGCCCATAATCCCCATCCCGGGCCAATACAGACAGGTGGCATTAATAGCGTGCAGGAAAACAGGGCAGGTGCAGTCCTGTAACTTTGTCTCATCATAGTATATCCTTTCCCGGTGCTTTATTTTATTCAGAAAATATTCATCTAAATCTCATGTACAAGATGGAATGCTTCAGAGAAGCTGAAATTTATAGAAACTCTCTATAAAACCAGACGCCTATATTTTTGCAGCCCGTGTGGGTCATGGCCCTGGAGTAATGAGAGTAGCTGGGGGCTATTGGAGACTCAGGATGTTCTGTCATTAAGGCTCAGAGGGGCCCTTGCATCACTGTCCCTGTCATCCCTCTCATTCTCATCATTACTTCATCCGTACCTCATCATTCACAGTGAAAAACTTTGAATCCGGCCTCATCTACCTGTTTGTTAAAACGTGCCATCACCTGCTGCTGTAGACTTGGGGCCATACTCCCAATAACATGTACTCTACGATGACAGACTTTCTTGGATTTCTGCACGAACAAACAAACAAACAACACATTGCAGGTCCTGGGCTTCTCACTGAGATCCTACTACAAGTGGATTCAGTGTTACATTTTTATCATTTAATTTTGAAAAAAAAATAGCTTCTCAGGTTCATAGCAATAGGAAAAATTGAGGGCCAGAGAGACCTCGTTTCCAGGAGAGCTGTGGCCATGCTGCAATTCAGGACGTACATGTCCTGAATTCTCATCTTGGGTTTTGGGGACAGAGAGTGACTGGGGGAGGAAGACAGAGCATGAGGGCCAGGCTGGGCTACTCGGCTTGTTTCCCACACAGCTCACAAGTGTCTTTCTCATGACACAGTTAGTAGAGAGCTCTATCTCAAGCCCATCCTCTGGGGCCAAATGCAACCAGCAGGTGTTGGAATCCCTGAGAGAGGGTCCTGCTGGGCTGTCTTAATGGTACACGAAGGGATCCTGAGGTGCTCAATACAGTGTCCAGAAGCCTGCCTGACAGGGGTGAGGCTACAGTCCACAGGGTGTGTTTTCTATGGTGTTTCTATGGATGCCCTATAGCTGAGTGGGAACAGAATCTTCTGCCCGTGTGCCCAGGCCTGGCTTCCTCTGCAGATACTATCATGGAGCAGAGGGAGAGGGGGCAGGGTTTGTAGAGGGGGGCCTTTGGAGAGTGCCAGAGACTGAGGAGACAACGGAGGTAAGGTAAACCACGAAGGGGATGGTTGGGAAAGGCAAGCTGCGAGGGTGAGAGACACCAGGAAGGAGCTGTGCAGGACGCGCCCAGCTGCCACCCCTGCTGGACTTTCACCTCCACCCAGGGCACCATGGACCTGGAGAGTCACAGTCTCTCCATCTGTACCCACCCCTGTACCCACTTGGAGGGATCCTCACAAAGTCTTTTCTCTCTCAGGAGGCACTAGCCCTGTGGCACTGGGATGGCTGACCCAGCACCTCTCAGCACTGCACGTGGAGGTCTTGGGTCTCTTTCACTTTGGAGAGGCCACATGCTCCTCTATCTGTAAGTGTCATTGTCATCCTCCAGTGAATCTTGCTGGTACTGAGGATGAAGGCCACTGTCCCGGATTTGCTGCTTCAGGACTGGCATGCATAGGCTGATGAATAAAAAAACAGTGACTAAATTCCTCTTTGCTTCAGAGCAATCCCAAAAAAACTATTTTCCTGGGCAACCATGGGGTCCACTCAGCACACAGTTCTCACCTGGCCAATATGGTATGTTATCAAATAATAGTTTCCTAATCAGGACCCTAATCAACATCTCTACTTCATCTCCCATTGCCAGAAATATGCCTCAAGTCCAATTTTTTCACGGATACACCAGCTTTACAATACTCAAGTGTACATTTTCCAAATCTAGAGCCACTGCTGACCCTCTGACCTTCTTCCTATGAACCACAACTAAGACTTTGACACAGTCAAATTCTTTTTTTTATACAGAGACTTTAGTCCTGTAAGCAGTAAGCAGTTTAGAATGAAAAGAGGTTTTCTCCTGTGCCAGATACATCCAGGTGGAGACTTCACATTAGGACACGTGATTGATAATTTAGTCTTTGATTCTTTAACCTTCATCTGGGAATGTTACACCCTAGTGTTTGGTTTTATGAGTAAAACAACTCTACAAAAATGGTTTGAGTCTTTAAAAAGAAGTGCTTAGTGGTACTATTCGCACAGTACTTGAGGAATTTTTATATTCCAGCAATGTTCAATATGTTTTTTTTCCACTTATATTTTCCTGTTTTCCAAAAATTTCACAACCATGGTTGTTAAAGACAACAACATGTAACTCGCATCAAGCTTGATTCCGAGTCTGTGCTGGCGTCTATTGTAATCTCAAGTCTGGGAGTGCTGTCCAGCCGGATGTGTCACTTCCGCTTAGCAAAGGGAGCCATGGCTAAGTGAGTTTTCCACGGGCACATTCCCACTGAAAATAGATGCTGATCGTGCAGTTATAAAACTACTTTTGTGTGTCACAAGAGACTTACGAAGCATCGGAGACAGTTGGACAGACATCAGAAAATCAAATTTAAATAATCATCCTCACCAAGGTATTTCTTAAGCCTCAATAGCCCATTTTTATATTGAAATTTTTCATAAACTTGAATCTTTTGAGGAAAACCCAATATGATGAAACAAGCTGGCAAATAGATAAATACATACTTCTAAAAGGGGATTAAAAAATTTTGTGTGTAACTAATAAGAGGAATGGTAAATAGGGTGAAGCAGTGTGTGCCTGAGGTTCCAGCTACTCATGAGGCTGAGGCAGGACGATCAGTTGAACCTAGGGGCTCCAAACCGTCCTGGACATGGTAGCTCTGGCTATGACTATCTAAAAAATAAACTCAGATAAAATAAAGGAAGATGTATAACTTGCTGTTTTGCTTAGACTTGCATGTGTCAGGCAGTTACTAAGTGTAGGCAAATCTGGGTTTTCCTGCCTCTGAACCTTCTCAGTGAACAAAAATTGTGATATCAATGACACAGAAAGGAATCAATGAAATGGTAAAGGCCTGGGGGTGTACCTCAGTGCCAAGGCCTTGGGATCAACAAAAATTCATGGCCACAGACTATAGGGAAATAACCCAAAACATTAATAGTTGCACAGATTACAGGTACCTTAAAACAAGTATTTTCCAAATTTCTCCAGTGCACAAATAGAGGGACGGTTTGGTCTTCGACCTCGTAGTCCAACTTAGGGAAATAATTCTAAATGCGAGTGAAGATTATTCAGAAAGACTGGATGCCTTTATAATAGCAAAAAAAAAAAAAATTAGAAGCAAGTTAAATGTCCACTTGAGAAGGACGGGCCAAAGCAAGTGGTGATATGCCTGAGAGACACATGTTGACATTTAAAAGATTGTGTAGAAATAAAGGGGGGAAATTGCACTAGCGTAGGAGAGGCAGGAACCAAATGCGTTATTACACAAAGAGGTTTTCATAAATATGCAACAGAATTGTGGAAGAAAAGCCACTTTATCTATTTTTGATGTTAAAATCTCAAGCTTTCATCTTTGTATTTTAATGTGTGCTCCAGCTTTCCGCTGGCTTGTCACACATATATTAACTTTGAAGACAGTATTCCCAACATGAAGTAAAACTATAGCTAATGTTTTCCTAGGATGTCACTTAATAATACTCAATTGAAGACTTAATGGGGGAGAAATTTACGTTTTCCCCCAAATTACTGTTTTACTACTAGTAATGTATTTGCGATGAGTGAAAATCACATTAAACACGAGGAATTGGCGCACGTGCACATCGCTCCTCTTTCCCATCCTCCTCCTCCTCCCTTCCCCCACATTTTCTTCCCTGCCCACACAATCTATCTCTTTCTATCCCACCATCACTCTTTTACTTTTGGATTTTATTTGTTTATACTGTGGGTTTCTCATATTAGAGAAACCATGTGATATTTAACTTTCTATTTCTGATTTATTTTACTAAGTATAATGGTTTCAAGGTGTATCCATTTTTACATAAATGGCAAATTTATCTTTCTACATGGCAAAGTAGTACTCTACTATGTATATATACATTTTCCTTATCCATTCATTCATTGACGAACATGTTGGCCGCTTCCAAGATTTAGCTCTTATGAATTTTGCTGCTATGAATTTGAGCAGGCAATACCAGTATAATATGATGTCTTCAGCTCTTTGGAAAGACACCCAGAAGTAGAGCTTGGTGAAGTGAAATTCCTATTTTCAGCTTTTTGAAGAATCTACATACTGATTTCCACTTTGGTTGTATCAGTTTATAGTCCCACCAAAATGTAGGGAAGTTTCTTTTTCCTAATGGGAGGAACGTTGATAGTGACATTGTCCTAGAGACATTTTTGTCTCTCCTTACAACATGTGCATGCGTATGTTGTGTTTTAAACCTGCAACTCAGCACCAAAGCTGTCTCCCTGTTCTGAGAGTCATTCACCAGAGCAGGAATAGGAGATTCCAGGATGATCATGTTCAGGAACAGCCCAATGATTATCGTAAAAGGAAGTTATGAGGACAGGTCCATCTATTTGCCATTTCTTATTTGGGTGTTTGGTCTGTCAGCATAAGCATAAGTTTGATGATTTGGTACCCCTCTTTCAGTATTTGCTTATAGTGTGGATTATTGAGGTCTGATTTTTACATTGTGTTAATCTCATTTTCTTGAAAAATGATAGCACATAATTACCTTAGAAAATTTCAGAAATATATTAAACTGAAAAGTTCCTTGCAGAAGTTAAATAATTATATAGTTTTGCTTTACTTATTTTTAAAATAAATATCTTATTACCCCTCCTTGACCTTTTTTTGCAGAACTGAGGATTGAACTGAGAGCCTGCACACTGAGCTACAATACCTTTCAGTGAGAGGTGAAGGCTACTTAACTTTGAGGCTCTTTAATATAAGTGTTGTTGTACAGAGAGGTAAAAAGATAATGGAGAGCACCATGATGAGCCAGCAGAGGTCCCATCCTTATTTTTACTGTTCTTTCTGCCACATGATTAGAATTCAACCACATGCTGACACACAATAAGACATGCTATGTGATGTTATATATGAGGCTAGGATACAAATATGGGAAATTAATTTGGCCTCTTTGGTCTTTTGATGTTTGTGTTATTTTTTAGGGAAAAATCTATAACTACACTGAATTTGGTGTTTTCTCTAGAACTGAAGAAGGAACATGAATTTAGGAATCCAAGTTTTGACTTCCAGGATGGTACAGAAAGAATGTAGGAGAGTAGCACTGTGATTGTCCCTGTCCCTCTAAGTCCTGTAGTTCATATGAGAGAGAAGGAAAAGGCAAAGTCTAATCTTATCAACTTGAAAGAATGCTTTCTTTCTGACCACTAGATAAAATGCAGTGTAATGTAATCTAGATGAACAGATTTGTTATCCTTTTACTCTATTTTAATATTGTACAATGGCGTATACATTTACCTCAAAATCAAACACTCTTCTTAAAAACAAAAGGGGCTTAAAGAGTCTGCACTTTCTTACAGGATCTTATAGCTATTGTCCTTTGCAATGTCATCAGTTTATGTTTCAGATAATTTGTGTTTACTGGTGCTCTGATGAGGACTGTTAGGCCAAGACAGAGCTGGAGGAAGTAAAAGAAAAAAAAAAGGTAATTGGTACATCCTTCCGTAAAAACAGGACAACCCTTCTATGGTCTTTCACCACAGTAAACTTCATTTATCTGTTCCAAACATTATAATCTATACATTTAGAATAAGTGTATAATGTAGTTTGTACATAGCACTAACCATATGACTTATAAACTGGGCCCTTTCAAAGATCAATTAGCCATACTCTGCCAGGTTCACCTTGAAGGGTGTCTTAGTTACTTTTTGTCGCTATGACTCAACACGCAACATCCACAACTTAGGTAGGAAAGATTTTATTGTAGCTTCCAGTTTCAGAAGATCTTGGTTCACTCATGGATGGGTGGCTGGAAAATGGTGAAATCACATGGTGGGGCTGCAGCTGCAGCTCGAAGCGGAGTTTCGGGGGCAGAGATCCTTACAACATGATGGAACAGAGAAAGACTAAGACTGGAAGGAACGGCAGACAAAGCACACGCCCCTCCAGGTCAAGCCCACGCCCCTTCCCGCCAGGCCCCACCTCCCAACCCTACACAGCATCCATGGAAGCATGAAGCTTTTGGGGGACACTCCAGATCCAAACCACGACAAAGGGCATCATCACCACAAGCCTCTAGTGTGGAAAGGCAGAAAGGAGTTCCAGTCATAGCTCACTTCAGTAAGACACTGGGGAGCAAGATGTGCTCAGGACACTTTTATTATTTTTTTTATTTTATTTTATTTTATTTTATTTTATTTTATTTTATGAGGTAGTGTTTTACTTCGTAGCCCTGGCTGGTCCAGAACTCACTATGTAGCCCAGGCTGGCCTTGAATTCACGGCAGTCCCCCTGCCTCAGCCTCCCGAGTGCTGGAATTAGAGGTGTGCACCACTACACTCGGCTAAATATTTTTTTTTTTTTTTTTGTGGGCAATCAAACCCAGGGCCTTGCACTTGTCAGTACTCTAATCATTGAACTTTGCCTCCAGTCCCAGTTTCTGTTTTTGAGGCAGGGTCTAGCTAAGTCACCCAGGCTGGACTCAAAATTATGATCCTTTTCCTCCTGCCTCGGCTTCCCAGAAGGCTAGGATTATAGGCCTGCATCACTGGGCTTCAAAATAACATTACTGCAGCTCGGTGGTAGAGCCCTTGTCTAGCATACATGAGGCCCTGAAGTCCATGCCCAGTGTTCAGGAAATAAAAAGGAGAGTGGTAGAATATCTCCATTCGCCAATCATGCAGCAGCCAGCATCAATAATAAAATCACAAACTAGGCCTGGTGGTGCCCGCCTCTAACGCCAGCACTCTGGGAAGCTGAGGTGAGAAGATTGCAAGTTCAAGCCCACCTGAGCGACTTAATAACTTAAAGTTAGAAACAAAAATGAGCTGGAGATGTAACTCAGTGTGAACACCCTGGGCTCGATCCTCAGTGCCACCATAAATAAATGAATAAATGAATAAATAAATAATAAATAAATGCAACATTGCAGAGACTCACTCTCCAAGATGAGATTAGCCTTTTTCTGCAAGAGCAAACATAGAAAGGTAGCTTTCCTCCAAAGGCAAGTTTTATTTCAGAATTTTGATTAGTTATAGCAAGTAACCAAGTAGACATCCAAGCCAATGACTCAGCACACGAGTGGCGTCTTTAGTAACAGAGTTCACTTTATAATGCTGTATAGGCATTACACAATACAGCCTTAAATACCATTCTCCTTATATTTAAGCCAAACCCTTAGAGTTCTCCATGGATGTGTAAACTCAATCTCAAACTCTTAGTTAACATTCCAGCAAGCTCAAGTCCAAGAGTTCAAAGTCTCTAACTAGCTGAAAGTTGAAGTTGGGATTAGCCCTCATGGAATGCTTGTAGTTGACACTCCGATATAAAGCACTATGATACAAAATCTTCAGCAGAGTAGCAGAGGCCAGCAGATACAATGAGGAAGAGCGTGGACTTCCAGAAGTGAGGAATAGTGCATCACAACAGCTTCCATTCCAAGCCCCTCTCTGCCATCTTCCAGCCCCTGTGATTTCCACCTCCACTATTAAGTGTATAGTAGCACAACTTATTTCACTTCTATTTCAGTTCTGCTGTGCCATGTTGCTGCCTAGGGCTGCCACCCAGAGTGCTTCCATTCGATTTTTTCATGTGTGGTACTGGGGTTGAAATCCAGGGCCTTTGCACTAAGCAACACCCCCCAGTCCATTTTTATCTTTGAGATACAGGACAGCTTGCCCAGGAAGGAAAACAGAGAAGTGGAGAGGCAGGGTGGGACTTATATCTGCCAACATCACCTGACAAGCTCAGGGAGAAGAGTTGGAGCACCCTCTAGAGACCACCGGCACCAGCTGGGGACAATGCACAGATATTTACAAAATTTCCAGGAATAGAGTACTCCAGCACCTGCTTCATACGAGAAATACAGGGTGGTAACTTACTTGGTTTTCTGTAGTTTGTTTTGTTTTGATTTGTTCTGTTAGCTGGTCAATTTGTACTTTGAGCCTTCTTTGTTGGTTTGATTTCAGTATTTACCCTATTTTTCCCTTGTTACAGTTTCTTCTTTTTCATACAACTGAATAAGTTCCCTGATTTTAATTCTACCTACATACTAGTGTTTCTTTTTTTCTTCATATTTTCCTCCACTAACTTTCTCCCACCTTATATTTCCACATTAATTACCTCCTGAATCTTTCCTTCTTTTGACCAACTCTCCATGCCCTTTTATTTTTTATAAATCTTTAAGCAGACCTAGAAGCTATACTTTCTCTACCTCATCCACAACCATCCATAACTCATCTGAATACAACTTACAGTGTTTTCTCTAGCTGTTATTCTCTTATTAGGGCAAGAGTCTTGCAGGCTTCTCTATGTCATATAAATACATCTCCTCTTTCCATTCCATACATAAAGCTAACTCCTAACCTTAGTTTGCACTCTCCCTCCCTACTCAAATTTCTCTATAAATTGAAGTGCTAAGTATCAATAATTTACAATCATATAGATAGACTAGTAGAGATGTACTAACTGTATACTATTTAGCTGGTAACAAATTAGTAGCATAATTTTGTGTATATACTACTATTGATAATACAATGGGACCATGAAAAATACCCTTAATAGGTTACCAAACAATTGTGTATATAAATCACCATTAGTAGTTTAAATTATAAGTGGAAGGCTAAGTGGAAGTTGGGTATATATATATATACATATATATATATATATATCTCAATATCTGGTTAGCATAATTATGTAGCTATGAAGAAATAAGAATAAATATAGATACAAATATATGTCACATTGCTATAAAGGGTTTAGTGGGTAGACCTAAAACAACATACAGCTTTATTCTTTTAATGTTTGTGTCATAATATTAATATCAATAGTCCATTTCAATAAATCAATACTAGGTTTTCTTAGATGTACAGTGAACTTTTATAGCACCTATTAACATCGTAGGTAGAATATTTATAATGTTAAATTAGCTACTAGGCACTGCCAATAAGATGTTAATATTAGATAAGACTACAAATGTAACCTTTATTCGAAGTGTAGATGTAGACATTGATAATGATCTTCATATCCAAGTTAAGCTAACAAATACTCAATCTCTGGAACATAAATAGTTTTGTAATATGTTCCTCCTTGCCCAAAGAGTAGAGAAGCTTAAGGTCTCAACAGAAGGCTGGACATTCACACAACACCTTCAAAATTAATAGTTAAGTAAAATGAAAATAATCATTAACCCTAAAACCTGAATGAACTCAAAGTAACACTGAAAGCACAAGCAGTCTAATGAAAGAATCTCTGGAAGAGAAAGAGCCCATCAACAGCACCTGAACTTCAACTCAGTACAACAGGAACATGGGGGGAAGAGGGAATAGGAAAGGTCTGACACTGAAGAAACCAATACCAGGAATTTTAAGATAGCAGAATTTACAGATAACAACGGCAAAAAAAAAAGAGGCTGACTCCTGGGCTCAAAAGCCTATACATGACATTAAAGTGATGCAGGAGGAACTCAAAGCAGACATACTCAGAGTAACAACAGCTATTAATAAGAAGTGATAGGAACACAAAGACGAAACAAATAAATAACGAAGGTAATTCAAGAAACTAGGGAACAGTTCGGCAGAGATATAGAAACAACGAAAGCTGTACTCCAAGATATGAAAACACACAGAAAAACTAAGTAACCAGCTTGAATACTTGGATGACAGATTATCAGGTCTTGAAGATAAAGTGAATAATATGGAACTTAGAGTCAGGGAAGACTGTCAAACAATCAAGAAAGAGACTGGTTACAACAGCTGATGGATGACTCAAAGAGAAGCAACCTCAAAATTAAGGGAGTGTAGGAGGAAATTGAGGACAGAAAAAAAGGCCTAAAGGATACGTTCAATGAAATTATCTAAGAAAATTTCCCAAACCTAAGGAAAGAAATGAACATTGAACAGGCATATAGAACTCCAATAACTCCATACAACTTTTACCAAACCCACAGGCTACCTGATTGTGGATGTGAACTTCCAGAACCATGAGACAAAATAAACCTTTCCTTACTTCATAAGTATCTTATGTCAGTTATTCTGTCATGCTGACAGAATGGTGACTAATTTAGGGACACTGTTAGCACAGAGGACTGCTGGGCTCAACTACTTCCACTACACAGCCACCCACAGCCATGGTGCAGTGCCCAGTTGAGACCGAGTTTCTTTGGGACAAACCCAGCAGTGGTCTCTCTCAGCCATCAGATCTGCCTTGCAAATCATAAAGTCTATATTCTGGCTATGATAAGGTAGTAAAAATGTAAGTCAGGTGTAGTGGTGCAGGCCTGTTGTCCCAGCACTCTGAGAGGCTGAAACAGGAAGATCACAAGTTCAAGTCCAGCCCAGGCAATGTATCAGCGAAACAAATCCCTGTCTAGAAAAGAAAATTTTTTTAAAGGGTTAGAAATGTAGCTTAAGGTGAAAACCACATGTTCAATCCTGGTACTAAGAAAAAAAAGAGTTAGTATAAAAGTACTATTGCTGCACTAGAACCTGTCACATTTATGTAGTGTCATACACTGAAACTGAATTTGACTGAAACAGGTAGGTAAGTTAAAAAGTTAGGAATAGTCTTAAATGACCATGTCCAGGGGTCTGGTCTACCCCCAGCAGGAAACCACATACCCCGACTGACAAGAAAGTGAAGCCAGTATCAACACCCAATGGCAAGAGGTACAAGACAGATTTGAGCCTGAAAATGAAGATTGCTTCCTTCAAGTAAGAGGCACCATGAAGCCAAAAGCAAACTATTGCTAACTATTCCTATTCTTAATCTTCAAATGAACTGGCAGCAACACAAATTCATAAAGGGCTGTGGTATTCTGCCAGCTTGTCATCTCCTGGTGCTTAAGATCAATGAAGCTCCATCGGACTGCAAGAGGCAGAAAATCAGACAGACATGATTTTTTTTTTTTTTTTTTTTTTTTTTTTTTTTTTTGAGACAGGGTCTCACTCTTTAGCCCAGGCTGGTCCTGAGCTTACTTTGGAGCCCAGTCTGGCCTTGGACTCATGGCAATCTTCCTGACCCTGCCTCCCTGAGTACTGGGATTTCAGGCATGCACCACCATGCCCACTTGGTCCAATTAACAGAGATTACAGAAATTATAGAAGTTTAACTCATACAGCAAACATTTGAATAGAATAAGCACCTCCAAATGGAGTCACTCCAACAAGTCTGATTTTAATGACACTGTCATACTTTCAAGGGATGCAATTTACCCATTAAAAAACCCACATACATTGAAAATAAAAGGATGGAAATCAATACTTTATGCAACTGGATCCAGAAAATAAACAGAGGTAGCTATAGTAGCCTCAGATATGGCATATTTCAAGCCAAAACAGAACAGAAGAGACAGAGACGAGTGTTATGTACTGGTTAAGAGAACATTCCAACAATATAGGTCAACTAGACAAAAAAAAATCAGGAAAGAAATATTACAGTTAGGCCTAATACTAATAAGTTAAGCTATGTAACAACTGAAGTGATATTTTCAGAGTATTGCATCCAACATCAATAGAATACATTTTTTTCTCAGCAGCACGTAGGACATTTTCAAAAAGAGACCATATTATAGGCCATAAGGCATGTTTAAATACATAAAGAAATTGAAATAATTCCTTGTGTACTTTCAGATCATAGTAGAATAAAACTAGCAATCAATAGCAAGAGAAACTACAGAAGCTATACCAATACACAGAGACTAAACATTATATTACTGAACAAACAATGGTCGCAGAAGAAAGCAGGAAAGAAATTAAAAACCTCCTAAGAGCCTCCTTTAGTTACTTCTTTGTTGCTGGGACAAACTACCTGACTTCCACAACCTATGGAAGGCAAGATTTATTTAGCTCTCAGTTTCAGAAGGTCTCACATAGCCCATTCATGGGGAAGCCTGCAATTGGTGAGGGCTCATGGCTGAGACAGAGGCTGGAGAGATGTTCAACCCATTGCAAATAGAAACCAAGTCAAACAAGCAAACTGAAGTCTGCAGACTCAGGCAAGGCCAGAGCCTTCCCAGGAAGAAGTTGTTGAACAATGTTTCTTCTTCCTTTCTTGGATAACATCAATCTGTTAGGCCCCTCCCATGGTGGTTGCCCCTCCTCACTTCCTGGCCCACAAGCCAACACATACCTGAAAACTCTTCTCTGGGCACCTCCAATCTCAACAAGTCAACACAATCATTCCATGTCAAACCCCAAGTACTTGCCCCTTCCAGCCAGGCCTTACCTCCCAATAACACACGGTTCCAAACACATGAGGCTTTTCTGGAACATTCAAGATCCAAACCACAGCAGAGTCAAATGACAATGGAAGCACATAATAACAGAACCTGTGGTATACACTGAAAGCAGTACTAAGAGGGAAATTTATAGCCATGAATGAACACATGTAAAAAATCAGAGCCAACCCAAATATACAACTTACTGATTATGTAGAGTTGCTCTTAATTATTCAGAAATGTGAAGACCCTTTCAAAATTCCCTAAGTTGAAATTTAGGCTTTCTGTCTCACAGACTGAGACGTGCTGGCTATGAGAGCTTGTGTCTGCCTGTTCTCTTTCCTTTACCTAAGCTGGACCTTTACCTTAGAGCTGAACTTCATGAAGACTGCCTACTTTCCACAGAGTCATGGAATCCTTCATCCCACCCCTGTAGGATGACATTTGTGTAATGTCTGCCTGCCCTTAATCTCAGGAATTCAGTAAGATTGCATCCTGCGCACTAATTTTGATTACTACTCCCACCACCTGTCTGCTCTGTGATTTTTAATTAGCTATGGTAGTAGTTTTAGCCCGCTCTGTGTAAATCTTTCACCGATATGTAGGGTGATATCTAAGATGTCACCCACCAGAAGTTCCAAGGGTGTTCACCTCGGGTGTTTACCAAGAAGGATGATTGGGCCAAGCCAGTTCCACCATCATGAACCACGCGTGATCTCAATACTGCTACTATGAACACCTGATGCCTGCTTACATGAACATCCCCCTGATGGGCCTAATGCCTGCTTACATGGACACCACATAAAATCACCTGCTCTCCCTTCCTTACCATGTTCTTCCCCTATCCTATGTAAGTGCTGTACTTCCTCAATAAAGTGAGCTCCTGCTTTAACAAGCTCCCAGCGGCGCCTGGTACTCTGGTACTCTTGGGACGAGGAGGCCCAGCTGTGCGCTCACCTTTCCTCTCCCCGGCCTTTGTGTGTTGGAGAAACCCCCACACTGATATATGACATAGCCCCTCATTCTGCCTTTCTTTTCCCTCCAATAAAAATATACAGGAGTCTCTGCTCAGGGCTGCAAGGCCAATTCACCTCCTCCTTTTGATGGTTATCCTATGCAGTCCCTGTGAAGACCTCTGGATTCTAGAAACTCTGAGAACTTTACAGTGTCTTCAATGCCTTTGTCCCAAATACAACAATGATGCACTTCAAGGTCCTTCAAAATCAAGAACCTAGATTCAAAAGTAGGAGATGAAAAGAAATACAGATTGAAGCAGAAATTAATGAGATTAAAATATAAAAATATAAAATAAAAATATAAAAGATCAATAAATCAAAGAAGCAGTTCTTCAAGAGAATACCAAAAGGAAAAAAATTAGAAATGAAAAATGAGAAATTAGGACAGACAATACTGAAATTCAGAGAATTACTATTTTGAAAGCTTATACTCCAACAAATAGGAGAAACTGGTAGAAACGGACAAATTCCTGGACACATACAAGACACCAAAATTGAACCAATAAAAAGTGTAAGACCAACAACAAGTATGAAATTGAGGCATCAATAAAATGTCTATCTATAAAGAGAAGTCCAGTCACTAAAGAACTCTACCAGCATTTCAGAGAAGAGCTATCACTCAGTACTTCTCAAAGTGTCCCATGACATGGACAGAGAAGAAACACTGCCAAACTCATTTCTGGAAACAACCATTACCGTGATACCAAACTCTGAGAAAGACTTAACATGAAAAGAAAACTGTAGGCCCATCTCCTTAATGAACATGGACACAAAAAATCCTCAGTAAGATACTGGTAAACACGTATATAATTGTGCAACTCATGATACATCATTTTGCTTTCATCCTCAGTCAGCTTTATGTACCTTTTCCCCCAAAGATGAGCGATCTAAGGCAGCAAGTTTTAGGCTACATTGCTGAAGAGAGGCACAAAGGAATTTATACCTGCTAAATTTCATAACACTGTGTTTGTATTATAATTATAGAGCTACTATAATGGTGTTGGTCTTTGAATGATTTTGTAATCACTGACTTTAAAATCTTTAACACTTAAACTTTTTATTTATACAGTATAATTAGAATTTTTCTTTATAAATAGCACATTCAAATGTACATCAAAATGTTTTCTTAAAATATTTTATAAGGAAGGACTCCTTTGCTTATCCTCAAAGCCCTAACTTCACATCACAGATTAAAGGCCAAAATTATGACCATAGCAACAAGTCGAAAACCTACACTCTGGAACCAAAGATGGATTAGTCCTGTAATTTCCTAGCCTGGATTTCTTGGCTTCTGCTCAAGAATAGTAGAACCTGAGCTTTGTATGAATATCCTGAGACAAATTTGGCTCTGTCTGGGATAGTGTTTAGAAAGGCAGCTAAGTGAAGGAAGGGCCTCTGCTGTGTGGCAAAACACCCAGTGCAGTGGGCAGCTCATCCTTACGACCAGAATGTGACTGGAAGGTTGCTTTTCTTGTTTTTGTGTTTCTGTTTTACTATTAACTTTTCTCTCCTACCAAGAGCAGTCCTTTGAAAGAAAACTGTGCGCAGGAAATCCCAACCTGTACAATGCAGTTATAGTGGGAGCATCTCAATTTATTTCATGTACACAAACACCCATTTCAGTGGCCCATATTTGAGGATAAAAATTTTATTTTAAAAATCCCATTTGATGCATACAATTGTATTTTGTTAAAATCCATACAATTTACCGTATTGCAATGAAGATATACAGAATACCTTTAGAAATCACCCAGGTTCCTCCAGCCAGAGCTGGGCCCTTCCCAGCTCCAAGTCTCCTTTCTGGCTGTACACTCTATTGCTATGCGACAACTAAGTGGTGAGTTTGGACATACATGGACTGGAGAACTGGGGCTCATTCCTTTACAGTAGTGCTCTTCTGAAGGGACAATTTTGCACTTCTAAGGAATTTTCAACAGTGATGAAAAATATCTTTGTCGTACCAAGGGAGAGAAATAGTACTATTGGCAGCCAGTGAGTGAAGGCCAGGAATGTTTACAAACGTCCTACAAAGAACTGGGAAACCCCCACAGCAAAGAAGCATGCAGCTTAAGATGCCAGTAGTGGCAATGCTGTGAACCATGCTTTGCAGGCTCATTTCAGAGGACTGAGTGTTTGCATGCACCTGCCCACGTGCGCTGAGGCTAAGGGATCTCATAATCGAAGTCAACAATACTGCTGCCAACCCAGGATAGCGTCATCTCTGTGGAGAGCCAGACCGGCCATGAATGCACCCTTCTGTGCTCCCACTCTGGGCCAGTGAAGTTCAGCACAGTGATGACTCCACATAGCCTTAGTGGCCCTCAGGTTTCTATTCTTTTAATTCTTCCTTGGGTTTCAGGTGGGATTGAAAAATTGAGTGCTAGAATCACAAAACCCAGACCACGAAGCTGTCATTTTTTACTGTATGACACACAGAAAAAAAAAAAAAAAAAGACAAGAGAGAGAAAAACGTATTTCTATAGTGCAGTGGAGCGACCTGAGGAAAGAGCTAAATAGTGATCAGTTTTTAGGCTTTGGCTAGTCCTACCAGGGGTAAAAGAGCAATTCTCCCTGCACATCTATTTCTTCTTCAGAACACATGGGCTATTAAACCACATGAAGCACCTGAATACTGAGAAAGAACTCAAAAAATTAATCTGGGATTTCTGAGTAAGTCACAATTAGTAGCAGTTCCCTGCAACACCAGCTAGGAAAATCTGATTTCTATTTCCCTGTAGTTTTCTTCTCTAAAGTGCCCTTTAAATATTTTTCAGTTAATTTATAATGTAATATAATCAAGTGGGATTGCACGTAAAGCCTGTAGTGACTGACAAAACATCTCATATGGCTGATAACAGATCTTATACTTTTGGGATGAACTATGGTCAGCAGTCCAAAAAAAACTATGTGAACAGAACTTAGGATTTCATTGCGTTTTGGTTACAACAGAGTGTATGTGGAAAAGAGAAAACATAATAAGAAGGCTAGTTTATTTTGCAGTCTCTGACTTCATCTTAATTAAAACACCAGGAAATTGAATGAATAGCATTAACTGAAGATTATGGCAGTAGCTAAAGAAAACGATCTTTCTTGAACACCTCTTCTCATTCAAACGTAATTTTGGGGAGGCTGGTCCTCAGACATTAAGATAGGTGTTCTGATTACATTCTCCTGAAAGCAGATTGTTGGCTGCAGATTTCTTTCCCAGTTTCCCAGCTCTGAAACACAGGAAATTATACATAGGTAGACACAGAACCAACCCATAAGGACAGAATTCTGAATGGCTGTCCCCTTAAAATTATAAGCTTGCTGCATGCTGCCAAAGACCCTCCAGGCTTAATTTTGGCTGATGTGTATCAGCTGGTTCAGAAGATCTATTCTGGAACACTGGTAAAGGGCACTGGCCAGCTTGCCCACCGTGGCCCCCTTACTGCCTTCCCTCATCAGCCACTTTTGGAGCATCTGGTAAACCTTTTCTTTTAGTCCATCTCTCTCATAGTCATGGTCAATTTCATCAATCTGAGGCTGGGTGAAGCCTAGCTTACGAGCACAGGTTTTCCAATGCCTTCCCAGGTTTTCTCTGACTGGATCCAGATGTTTATCAGCCAGACTAGTGGTATTACCTGCCAAATGGAAAAGAAGAGAAGATATCAGGCTGAGTTGCTGAAAAACTTGAGCAAAAATGAAGAGTACAAGGAGGCAGTCAACAGCTTTCAGGGATGTTAATTAACTGGATAACAACTGAAATGCCTCCTAGCCCATATGGAATCACTGTGACAGAATGGGGCATCTTTCCTCCTGATAAGTGTGCCTCCGAGACATAGGCTGACGGCTTTGTGAACAAAACCCCTTTAACAGCACTAAATTGAGTGTTATATTCAACCTTATCCTTGTTTATGCTAGACCCTTCTGGACATAAAGAGGAAAAACACCATTTTGTTCCTTTAGATAACTTTCCACCTATTTCTAGCCAGAGACAAGGTCACCTAGCTCCTGACATTTCAGTTGCTTCTTCATGGTGACATTCACACCTTCAAATGTGAACCTCATTCAGTTAAGATGCCTTCAAGGTTTGTGAAAATTCAATGAGTCAATTTGTTTAAAGAGCTTAGAACACTGCCTGACACAGAGGAAGAAGCATGAGATCTGTTTCTACCCTTCCTTACTCTTCTTCCTTCAAACTCTGTCTCCCCTTCTATAGCTATAACCTCTTTCTTTCTATTCATTACTTTCCCTTAGCTGTTCATAAAACAATAAAGGAATTAAAAATATGAAATTACCACCACAGGAAAGCCACATTCCTCACAGTCATCCTATTTCATTAAGCTGAATATAAAGAAAAAAAAAACATCTCATTTCACCCTTAAACTCTCATTCTTTTCTCAGACCACCACCACTCAGTGTTTGCTGCTACTACCAGGTGTCAGCAGTCCAGGAATCTCCCAGATAATTGACAATTCGTTCATTTCTTAGAGCAGCCTAGGGTTTCGTCCAATTCTCAAAGGTAACACTAATTCCTTAAAAGTTGAGAGCCTCTAGTCTTGCTATTTTAAAGACCCTCCTTCAGATGAGTTAAGCCAGAGGTTGGTGAAGTATGGCCTGAAAGTCAAATCTGGCACCTTGGTTGTTTTTATAAATTAAGTTTTGATGGAATATTGCTCACCATGTACATACTGTCCATAGCTACTTTCGCATAAAAGATGACAGAGTTGAATTTTACAGGAAACTTTAAGGAAAATGCTAACATGTTTACCATCTGGTCTCTTATGGTTTAGATCTAAAATGTCCCCAAAAGCTCTCATGTGTTTTGAAGGTAAATCATGGGGGTACTATACGTATCAGAGGATTCATCCATTGGGGAGCTCAGTAGCTGAATGTGGTGGTTAGGAGACGGAGCTCACTGGAAGTGGGGCATGACCTGAAGGTCATATTTTTGCTTATGGCTCGTCTCATCTCTCTGCTTCCTGGCTGCCATAGGTTGAATCGCCCTCCTCTGCCATTCCCTTCCATCATGCCAGTTCTGCCTTGCCTTGGAGCCAGCCAATCATGGACTGAAACCATCAGCCAAAATAAACTTTTCCCCATTCAAGTTGTAGGTATCAGTCATTTTGTCCAGGGGCAGGGAAGTGACTAACATATAATCTTTTACAGAATCCATTCACTAACCTCAAGGTTAATCAGAAAGCTCAGTTCTTAATCTTATTGTATGGACTTTTTGATGCTTTTACAGCCTATGCCTTGCAACTAACACTGTGGGCCTGCACAGTAAAGCCCTACAGGAGACAGCCTCTCTGAAGTGCTGCTGAGGGCAGTTTTTGCTTTTTATACTGAATGCACTTTGATGCAGAACCAAGGGAGCTATTTCTCTCAGGTTTTAATAGTATCATTGATGATGAAAGTTAATATTTTTATAGATTCTTCTAAATACCAGATAATCTTCTAATCTCTTCATACATATTGATGCATTTAATTTTCATAGCAAAGCCATTAATTAAGTACTGTTATTATACCCATATTAAAAACAAATAAAGTACAAAAGAATTACATGTAAATTACTGAGAAAACATGGGATAACATTCAGGGAGAATCACCAGAGAAATTTTAAGATTCTATTATGTCCCTCTCAACAGGACAGAATATTCAAGATTTCCAGACATCAGTTCTTCTTTTTTTTTTTTTTAATTTCTTGTGGTGCTGGGATTGATCCCAGGCCTACACATACTACAAAAGTGATCTACCACTGAGTCCAATCCCTAAACTATAATTAGGTTCTTAAAGAGCATCTTACCAAAGATAGTATCATACTTAGAAGCTGACTCTTCTTTTGAGTTCATGCATGTGTTGTCTAGTAGCTGTGAATTCATTCCACCCATTTCCATATAATTAAAGCTTCCAATCTGAACGCCAGTACTATTGTTTATGGTACATTTTATCAACTCCTCTAAACAGGAAAAAAAAACACAAAGGTAAATATATCAAGATTGAAATCAGGAGCCCAGTATGGTAAAGAATCAGACCTTTACTAAAAACATTTAAATTAAACTAATTATCCTATGCCACTCCTTAAAATTTTCTTATTTAAAATATGACAGTTATACTTTATATCCATTAGTACAGCTACTGTAAAAAAAATGTTGGCAAGACTGTAGAAAAATGGGATCCTTGTACAATGTTGGTGGGAATATAAAATGGTGCAGTCATAGTAGAAAATGGTATGGAATTTCTTCAAAAACTTAAAATTACAATATGAGCCAGTAATTCCATTTTTTGAATATATATAACCCCCCAAAAAGTGAATGAACAAATATTTTATATCCATATTTTTAGCAGCATTATTCAAAATAGCCTAAAGTGGAAGGAAATCAAATGCCCACCAAATGTGGCATATATATATATATATATATATGTGTATGTGTGTGTGTGTGTGTGTGTGTGTGTGTGTGTGTGTGTGTGTATGTTAGCCTTGGAAAAAAGAAGCTTCTGCTACAAACTGTCATATCCATGAACACTGAGGATATTTGCTAAGTATACTAGTCACCAACGGTCAAATACTGTTTGACTCCACTTACATGAGGTCCCTAGAAGAGACAGCAGGTAAAACCATGGTTGTCATGGACTAGGGGTGGGGCAACGGGGAGTTAGTGTTTAATAAGGACAGATTTAGTTTCAGTTCAGGAGGACGAAAATGTTTTAGAGACAGATGGTGTGATGGCTGCACAACAACGTGAATGTTCTTACTGCTTCTGAACTATACACATAAAAATGGTTAAACCAGTAACACTCTCCACTTTCTTGCAAACAGTCTTTTTAATGCTTAATAAACACTAATGTGTTTAATGTTGTTTAGTCACCCTAATGGTATGAGACAGTCACATTTTAAACAAAAAAAAATGTTAAGGGGTAGCATATGATAATTGAACTTAAACAACTGGAATAAACCCCTGTTCCATTATGAAGCACACATGTAGAATCTCCGTAATTTAGGGAGGTCCATGAAGCTGCTGAAACTCAGGTCTTTGGAATCGGAGCAAAGAGTACCCGGCTGTAGTCTCTAAGGTGACTTTCCAGTGGTAATGGCTTCTCTGTTGTAAATGATGTTCATCAAGAATGATAATAATGGTGATGATAACAGCAGCTACCATTGACAGGGCACTTACACCATGTCCTCAGGAACAGGGATAAACTGCCTTATCCAATTTAATCCTCAAAAACCTATGTCCCTAGTTTAGGCTTGCACTGCTAATTAATAATTTATGTTAACTACTTACTTACACTTAAGTCAGAGAGCACCTGACTCTTCACCAGGCTTTTACCCTGCACTTCTATACCCTGAAACCATCATTTCTGAATCACTGCATCCTGCTGCCTTCTTGCCTATATATGGCCACTGGAAAACCTGTAACATTCTGATTTGTAACAGAAGACAAGGAATATTAAAGAGACACAATGACTTGCCAAAAATCACACAGATCAGGGGTCCCAAACCGCCAGGCCATATACTAAGGAACTCAGCCACTCAGCAGGAGGTGAGTGGCGGCCAGTGGGGGAAGTTTCATTTGTTCTTAGAGCTGCTTCATGGTGGCTTACATTGCTGCCTGATTTCTGCTTCCTGCCATATCACCAACAGCAGTGAGAACCCTACTGCGAACTGCCTGTGTGAGGGCTCCGGGGTGCCTTCCAACCACACTCTGATGCCTCAGGTGGAGGTGGCGATGCTAGGTGCCATCCTCCCTATTCTAACTGTGGAAAACTGTCTTCTGTAAAATCAGTTCCTGGGGCCAAAAGGCTCAAGGACCACTGATGTCAACTGAGAGTGCCACAGAAAGACCACAACTCAAATCTCCTCTCTCACTCTATCTGGCCCCCTCGCCCACTCCCCCTTCCTCTCTTTCCACTTATTCACTTATTTCAGTACTGGCAATTGAACTCTGAGCTACATTCATATCCAATTTTTTTTTTTTTTTGAGACAAGGTCTTGTTAAAGGGCTCAGGCTGGCTGCAATTTTGCTACTCTGCTGCTCAGCTTCCTGAATAGCTAGGGTACACACGTGTACCACCACTGTGCCATTTGTTCTCTCTCATACGCACTGGCGCAGACACACCCTTCTTACATGGAAGAGCAAGCTAGAAGATTTGCATCTGGTACAGAATTAGATCTATATAATGCTAGCAAAAGCAAGGTGAAGAACTAGTTAAATTTGCAAAAAAACTGAATTTATTCATGTACTAACTCTATACTTTGCAATTATCTGTACTTTGCCATGTTATCTGCACAGAAGCACCGATAATTCCACTATTGATAATTCCACTAAGGTCCTCCTTCCCCCAGTGAGAGCACATCAGAGTTATTCAGGGCACTGGAGCCCTCGTATTTGTAAATGAATAGAAATACAGATATGCAGAACTAGGTATCAGGGGACAAGAAAATGTCACCAAACCGGTGAGCTTGGGTTACTCATACAGTCTGGACCAAAAAAAAAACTGGCACATTAAATACTGGTTTAGAATCTGTCTTCCACCTTCCAGTATTTAAGTTCTGTAAAGCTGATTTTTCATCATTTCAGTCCCTAAAATCTGCCTGGCAAGAAGTAGGAAGTGCTTAAAAACATTTATTGAATTAATCATGTGTGAATAAAATGGTATGGCAACACTCAGGAAACATTTTAATTGCAGACCCAAATGAAACAAAGGGATATCTCACTCACACAGCATGTAAAGCTTAGAATCTGCTGAATGCTTTATACAATATTTTGCATTTCATAGATTTTATGATAAAATCTATACGAAAAATTAGGAATGTTTCCATTGGAAGTTTTGGAGAATTTCCCTTTTCAAATAAAAATGTGAAAAAGCTCTACAGTTTTAGGGTTTCTCTCTCTCTCTCTCTGTGTCTCTCTCTCTCTTTTTTGCTATGCTGGGGATTGAACTAAGACTTTACACAAGTTATATAGGCACTCTACTGCATCCCCAGCCCAGAAAGCTTTATGGTTCTGAAATCTTCATCTACAAATGCTAATTTTAAGATTCTCAAGATATGTTATAGGTAGTGTTGACAGATGGCTCATTCAGGTAGTCAACATAGTATTGCTGTCTCTACTTGGTAATCATGCTGCACATTAAATTAAATCACTTTTACTCTAGAGTATTAGTAACTATGATCAACTAGCTTTGACTCCACATGATGAAAGACAGGGAAAGTGAAAGACAATTTCTCATCACAAAAAGCAGTCTTTGCCCTATATAAAATAAATTATATTTTCCAAGACTTCTTTTTTACCTTCAGACAGCAAGCAAAATAAAAAAAGAGTACAGGCAGATACCCTCTTATTTATTGAACCTGGGTATAATAGGACTAAAATGCCTTTCCAGTTAACATGGAAGACATCTACCAGTTATACCATAACCCACGTTCTATGGCGTTTTCACTCTCTGAAAGCTCTACTGGAATGGCAGCAAGTATTATCCTGACTTGATGGGCGAGGCTAAGCAATTTTCCCTGGTTTAGACAGACTGATTTCTGTCATAATGTAAAAACTACCCGTTTGAATCGGAGCCAAAGTTCTCTGCTTGTGTTCTAAGCTAGGCTACCTCTGATCTCCTCAAGGACTCGGCTCCTACAATGACTCCTCCCTTCTCCTGAACCAGCTGTGGAGATGAACCCTAGGCCAAAACTAAAATATTGCCAGCTCAAATGGTCTGACAGAAACCATTCCACGGAGGCAAGCTACATGGGACAGCTAAAGACTGAACAATCTGTTCTTTGTTGCAATCAATAACTTAACAGCCAACAACAGAGCTGCTTTGTTTTCACAGAAATATTTTCTTAAAAAGTGAATTGCGACTCTTACAGAGCCATTTACCTGGAGGTGGTGAGGAGTAGAATGGAAGTGTAGAAGTGTTTCCCAGGAGGTTGGTCTCAGGCACTGGATTCTTACACAGATTATACACAAGGCTTGGATTTACTCCATACCAAACTCCTACACCTGGTGTTCCTGGGTCCAGTGATCTTGCTCCAGACTCACGTACATTATACAGTTCATTGTTCCAATATGATACCTGGGATTGGTTGGTTAGCCCTGCTGGCTGGTGTACTGCATTATTATGACTGGTTGTGCTAGGATAAGCAGGACCTTTTACCCTTGTATTCTGCACATTCTCACAAGGTCTCTGTCGTGCAAAGGGATCATGAGAGACCCTTCGTCTCCTCTCTGCCTCTCTGCTGTAAGCCAAATTCTGTAGAGGCTCCTGCTTTGTCTGCTTGTCCATGCGGTGGCCAAAAACATGATAGCTGGCTTCCTCCTGGAGTTTGCGCTGCAGGCTGGACTCATGCTCTTCTTGTGTATACTCTATGGAGGGAGAAAACCAGGACTCCTCCACGGGACCTATCTCGAGTCCCTGGGAACTGTGCAGTGAGCCAGGCTGTTCTGGAGCAGAGAAGAAACGATCAATTTGAGTTTCATGAAACACTAAAAAAGAAAATGAAGTGTGAACACTATCTGTCAGTCAGAGTAACATACTGAAAACAAGGAAGAAAAAAAAGCATTTAGTAGGTGGTCCTCTTCCTGCATTGTATAGAGCACTAATAGGAGCTTGTGGCCAGCAGTGAGAAGCATAAGGGAAATCACAAGGAGCGACAGAAAGTGCTGCAGGGATGACTGAGGACAAAAGGTGTCTGGGCTGAAGCAGAGGCATGGCTGTCATCTCGGAATGATGGGGGGTGCGGGGGATGACAAGAGCAGCAGCACCTCTCCTCCGCAAGGACAGGAGCAATTATCCTGATGCAGTGGGTGAGGTGTAGGTGAGGTTAAGTGGTTTTCCCTGGATCAGACAGCAGTGGCTTCAATGTCCTATACCCTGCCTTCCCCTCTGTCATAATGAAAAGGAACTGCTGCTTGAATCTGAGACCGAGCTCTCTGCTTGTGCTCCGAACTGCATCACTTCTGACCTCCTCTCCTCCAGCAATGTGTCTCCTGTTTTCTTCCGATCACAGAGGAGCCTCTTGTGTTTAAGGTACTCTGTGATTTTGGCTGAGCGAGCATACTATTACTTAACATTGTAAAGATATATAATGGGGCTTCCAAATGTTCCTTTAAGGCAAGTGTTCAACTCTAGTTTCTTCTGCTTCCAACATAGTTTTGAGTAATATTTTAGGGAGTAGAATGAATAAATGGACGAATAAACAAATGAATAGATTTTGACTGTGGATAAGTTACCTGAATTTGACCTGCTTGGAGGTTCTGCTACACTATCAATTTGGAGGGACCGCATTCTCTTCAAAACTTCATTTTCATTTGGATATTCTTTCTACAATGAAGGGCATAAATATACACCTTAATAAACAGCAGAAAATATTCAGTCTTTAAAAACTACTATAAGACAGCCAAGAATTTGTCTCCAAAAAAAAAAAAAATACCAAAAGAAGAATGGATCTGTTTGCAGACAGGAATTTCACATAAATCTTACATGTAGTAAATATTATTAAAAATTTTCTCAGTAGTCAAAATTATCTCACAAAAGAAAAGTTAGAATACTCACATTTCATAATTTTAAAACTTACTACAAAGTTATAGTAATCAAAACAATGTGATACTGGCAAAAGATAGAAACAAAGACCAATGGAACAGAAGAGAGAGCCCAGAAATAAGCCTGTCACTGGAGTTGGCTTGAGTTTCAATGAGGATGCCAGAACTATTCAATAAAGAAAACCAGACACACACATGCAAAAGAACGAAGCTGGACCCTCCCTAACCTTGTATCACCTATAATAACTAACTCTGAGCAAAAGGGTGGGAAGGGAGGAAGGGAAGTAAAAATGATGAAGATGCAATATATACGTGTAACCAGTTCCTCAGGTTGGATGTAATTACTATGCATTGCAAATATATACTAAGGAAAAGAATAACTTTAGAAAAAAATTAACTCAAATGGATTAAGGACATGTACTCACACGCTAAAACTATAAAACTCTTAGAAGAAAACATAGGAGGAAAGCTTCATGACATTGGTCTTGTAATCATTTCCAGAATGACACTAAAAGAACAAAAGTTCTGGCAACAAAGTAAATGCAAATGTGTCTACATCATAGCTGAAACCTATTTATCAAAAGATACTATCAAGAGACTGAAAAGATAAGCCACAGAATGAGAGGTTTTTGTTTTGTTTTGTTTTGAGACAAAGCTTCACTCTGTAGCCCAGGCTGGTCCTGAACTCAGGATAATCCACCTGCCTCAGCCTCCCGAGTGCTGGGATTAGAGGCCAGTGCTGGGATTACAGAGGTGTGCCACCAGACCCAGTTCTATGTAGTGCTGAGGAATCAAACTCAGGGCCTTGCACTTGCAAGGTGGCACTTTAACTGCTGTGCCATTCTTCCACCCCCAAGAATGGGAGATTTTTTTGCAGAGCATATATATTGGATGACAGATGAGTATCCAGGATACATAAAAAATGTGTAACTCAAGAACAAAAAAACAACCCAAAACTTGGCAAAAGACTTGAATAGACATTTTTTCCAAAAATAGGACATAATAATAGCCAATAAACACATAAAAATGCTCTACATAACTAGTCACTAGGAAAATGTAAATTAAAATAACAATGAGCTACTACCGCATACTTCCTAGGATGGTTAGGATAAAAGAAACAAAGAGTAACAAGTATTGGTAAAGGTGTGGAAATGTGGAACCCTATGCATTCAGTGAAGTTGCTATGGAAATGGCTTGATGGCACCTAAAAAGTGAGAGTTAGGAAATAACCTATCCATTCCAGTTCTAAATTTATACCCCAAATAATTAAAAGCAAGGACTCAGGCCCTGTACACAAATGTTCACGGCAGCATTGCACACAACAGCCAAATGGTAGACATAACTCAAATGTCCATTGTTAGATGTATGAACAAAAATGTATCTATACAGTGAAATATCATTCAATATTAAAAAGAATAAAATTCTGGCACATGCTACAAAATGGATGAACCTTAAAAACATTATTTATGCTAAGTGACAACTCACTGTCTCCAATGGGAAAACACTGCAATTTTCCTTTTTTTTCTTCCTCCTTCCCCTTACTTTCCCCTTCTTTTTCTCTGTCTGTGTCTTTCTTCCTCTTTTGTTGGTCCTGTGGATTGACTCTAGAGAGTACCACCGAGCCACCTCCTCAGCCTTTTTATATCTATTTTGAAAGAGGGTCTTGCTGAGTTACCATGCTGGCCACAAATTTGTGATTCTCCTGCCTCAGCTTCCTTATTTCTATGAGCTACCTAGAATAGAAAAATCTGGAAGCAAATATAAAGGTGCCTGGGGGCCAGAAAAAGAAATGAGGAGTAATATATTTTTTAATAAGCACAATTTATCTTTGGGATAATAAAAAAAATTCATACAACACTGTGAAGGTACTTAATAACACTCACCTGTACACTTACTGCCTGAAATAGCAAATTATATGTTAAGTGTATTTTACCACAACAAAAAAATAATTTTTCCTTACAGAACTAATACTATATAAAATATGAAAATATAGAAAATTATATATTTAAAAACCTATCCAAAGATGAAAAGTTAACACTTTGGTATTTTTTCTTCAAGATTTTTTTCCTCCTCATGTTTGGATTTTGCCCTTAACAGAGTACCTACAAACAGGTCGGTGTCTGCTCCACTGGCAGGGCGTCAAATACATTCACCGATTATTTACAAAGATATTTACATGTATGACTTAGGAGAGAATGACAGAGGGCATTAGTTACATTCACACTTGCAGCATTTTAGATATTGCTCTTTATTTAACATAAAAACATTTTATGTGTTTTTAAAATTTTGTAAAATGATTTTTTGTAGTTGTATTTTTCATTACATACTAAATTTAAATGAAAAGTCCTCTGATAACATCAAACAAAAACAGAATTATACTGAGCAACACCTGAATGTCATTCCCTCCAACTTTATTTTTCTGTTCTTTACTGGCAAAATCCTTATCCCAAGTAGGATACACAGCCTATTTCTTAACTCTCTCATTTGCATAAATATTCTGGAAATATACATATGCATATGTATTTAACATTAAAAGAATCACACTGTATTGTGTTGTGACTTATTTTTAACAAACCAGTCTTAAAGATTTTCCATACCACTACATCTGTTCTTCACGATAACAGGATAGTATATGGTAGTTTAGATGAGCTGTCATTTACAGTATCCATTTATGGACTTCTGGGTTGATTCCAAGTTCTTTACTCTTAAAATTAAGATGCAAAGAACTTCTGAAGCTACATTTCTGAGCACACATGTGAGCAGCACAAATTACTAAGATCAAGACTAGAGCTACAGCACAAGCTACCTACTTTAAAAGTGTTGACGGGTTGTTCACTTTCCAATAAACTTTATTAATTTACACTCTTACCCATGCCACATAAAATGCTCATTACTTAGCATTTTTACTACCTCCCGCAACTACCAATCTTCTATATATGGCAACTGAATAATGAAAAATTATAATCGGTTCATTTTGCTTTTCTCTAATTAGTGAGATAAAACTATTTCACAAAATCTGTTGATCACTTACATGTATTTCTTTCAGTTCTCTGCCTATATTCTTTGCCTATGTGTCCTTTCAGGTTACTTTTTATTTTTTATTGTAGGTACTTATTATTTCAGATTTTAATATTTTGTTAAGCACAATTTCTCACTTTCAATTACCTTTACTTTCTTTCTTTCTTTCTTTCTTTCTTTTTTTTTGAGACAGGGTCTCGCTCTGTGGTCCAGGCTGGTCCTGAATTTACTTCAGAGCCCAGGCTGGCCTTGGACTCACAGCAATCCTCCTGTCTCAGCCTCCCGAGTGCTGGGATTACAGGCATGCGCCACCACGCCCAGCTTATGTGGTGCTGGGGGATCGAACTCAGGTACTCAGCACTTGCTCAAGCGCTTTAACCACTGAGCCATTCCTCCAGCCCTCAATTACCTTTTCATTTTCGTGACATCAAATACAATGATCCTTTCCTTTCTACCTTGCTAATTCTGCATCTAGCTTAAGAAACCTGTTTAAATCTGATTTTGGACATTGCTGTACACGCATTCAGGTGCCTCCCAGATTCTCCTTCATGGAGGATCCGCTGCCTGCTGCAAGAAATTGAAGCCACAACAGCCTCTGGCTAGCACTCAGGTCTTTCGGGCCTGCTCAGCGGCGGGGAGCTGCTTGTCCACAGTACTCCCCTCAGGGCACTCAGTGATGGAGACAAGTAGGGTACAAAGCCCTGGCCATTTCAGTCTGACAGCAGGCAAGCGCCCTCGCCTGCCCAGCTGCCAAAGCTTTGTCAGGCCTCACTATTAGACTCTACAACTACTTTCTACCCCTTCTATGTGCCAAAGCCACAAACGCAGCAGCTGCTTCTAGAGAAATCAATCTGCAAAACTCTTTTTTTTCTTTTTTCTTGGCACGGAGAGTGAGGTCTGAATTCTCTATTAATCTATTTGATTATCCTTACTGTAATGCTACATTGTTTTAAGCTCCTTTTTCAGAATTTCCTTAGCTATCTTTAAACATTTCTCCTTTTTTCACATAAACTTAACAGTCACTTTATAGAGTTTCATAAAGAATTTGTCTGGGATTTTAATCAGGATTTAACTCCACTTATAAATGATTTTGAGGAAGACTGTTTTTTCGTCCACAAACACTTCAGGCACATTGTTATTTCTTTTGTGCTCCTGTAAAAAGCCAGTTTTGCCAGTCTAAACACATATAAGATCTCCTCTGCGGTTTTAGTTGACATTTCTCTGATTGCTAGTCTGACTGTACTTTTTGGTATATTAACTGGCCATACAAATATTCTCTTTGGAGGTGTTCGCCTTCAAATGTTTCATTCATGTTCTCATGCAGTTGCTTGCCTTTTTAAGATCCATAATTTCTTTAGATTGTATTCAATAAGCCCCTATCCAGTCATGTGATTCATAGCCCTTTTCTCCCATTCTGTGACTAGTTTCATGGTTTCTTTTGAAAAACGAAACTTATTTAATCAAACCTATCAATGATTTTCATTACAGTTATCAATTTTGTATCCTGTGCAAGATTCCCTACCCTTAAGACAAGAAAAATTTCTCCTAAGGTATTTTCTAACAGTTTCATAATCTTGTCTTTCACATTTATATTTCACCAAGCAACCTAGAATTGATCTTCTGGTCTGGTATAACGGGGAGGTCCAATTTCATTTTTATCCTGTGCAGATGCCCACGGTCTCACCATCATTTATGGAAAAGACCATCATTTCTTCACCACTCAGCCATCTCTGTCAAAATCAAGTTTCTATGTGTACGTGTGGACCTCTTTGGGAGTTTTCAACTCTGCCCCAATGGCCTCTCTACTCTACACCAATCACACTCTGAATCATTCTATAGCCTCACAGTAATTCTTCACAAGAATCTGTTAAGACAATCCCTTCCCTACCACTAAACCCGTCCTTCTTCAAGAACATTTTGGTTATTCTTCTTCTCTTCTTTACATGTTCATATGAATCTATCAAGTTCTATTGCTACATGCACTTGCCTCCACGCTCTGACAAACGTGGTAGTTTGACTAAGACTGTAGATTAGTTTGGCAAGAAGTGACATTTTAACAACACTCTTCAAGTCCCAAAGTAAATGCTGTATTTCTTCAATTATTTAGGTCTTACTTTATGTCTTTAAATGAAGGCTTACACTACAACCTTTTGGAAGACTTTTTGCTTGATTGTAAGTTGGATCCTATTAAAAAGTTCATTTTCTGTTTGTGTCATATATATATATATATATATTTGATTTTATTCATTAATTTCATAACTAAATAAATCCTATTATTGATTTAGAAAGATTCTTTTGAATTTTCTTATGTACATATACTGTCATCTGTGAATAATGAGCTTTGTTGTAACATTATAATCTTAACATTATAATCCTCTTTCTTTCTCTTACCTACTGCAATAATTAGGGCCTTCAGTACCACGCTAACCAGTACAGTGGTAGTAAGCATCCTTGCCTGTGTTGTACCTCAAAGAAAAGACATACATATTTCTTAATACGTAAATTTTGCTGCGATTGTTTCAAGATACCTTATTATCAGATAAGACATTTCTCCTTTTTGTTAGTTGCTAGGATTTTTAACTACAAATGAATGCTGAATCTTATCAAGAGATTCTCTGTATCTATTGAAAAGATACATTTTTACTACCTTAACATGATAATGAAATGATGATACTAGATTTTCCAAAAGTTAAACTAAACCTGGACCCTTAGATTTTTTTTGTATATTGATAGATTGTTTATATTTTACGTAGGATTTTTACATCTTGACTGTTAACGTTGGCCTGCAGTTTTCCTTTCTTGGACCTTCTTTTTCAGGTTTGGGAATCAAGGATACACTAGCCAAAAAAAAAAAAAAAAAGAGATTTTGGGAGACTTCTCCCTTTTCAACTATCTGGACAAACTTACATAAGGTTAGGATATTTCTTCATTGAATACTTGGTAGAAATTACTAATGAAGCTACATGATCATGAAACTTTCTCTGTGGGAAGACTTGTGATCATTGATTTAGTCTCTTTTCATAGTTTTTGGGAATATCCATCTCTATCTGACAGATTGAAATTTTCTGCTTTATTTTTTGCTCTACAAATGTTTCTATTTTATCTAAATTTTAAGTTAACAAAAAGTTCACATCTTTTTATAATTCATTTCTATAGGACTGGTGGTGATGCTGCCTACTTATTATTTCAAACTTATCTCTTTTCATGGTCAGATTTTATTAGTCAATTTTATTTGTCTTTTAAAAGAACCCAACACTTGCCAGTTTTTATTCTTAACTATTTTCCATATTGCTAGTTTAGGTTCTTTTCCTTATTTACTTCTGTTTTAGTTACTTTCTCATTGCTGTGACTCAATACCTGACACGGACAAATTAGGGAAAGAAAAGTTTATTTGAGCTCACAGTTTCAGAGTGTCACAGTTAATCCATGGCCAGTCAGTAACAGTGGAAGCGTACGGCACAGGCAGAGGTGGAGGCAGCTCTTCACAACATCGCAAACAAGAAGCCAACACAAGCCCAGTCAAGGAAGTAAGTCCCAGAGGAAGGCAGCAGCACATATATACTTCCAGGTCCCATCCCAGTGATCCGCCCCTTCTGGGTCCAGCCTCAGCGTTCCACCCCTTCCAGGTGTGGTTCTAATCCACCAAATGCCTATAATCCAATCCACACCCCTGTAATCCATCCCTCCAGATGAGGGCTCAACCTCCCAATAGAACAGGGTTCAATAGACAATCCATAACATCCAAATGCATGGGACTTTTGGAGGAACATTCCATACCCAAACCACGATAATTTCTGTTTGCTAGGCTTTAGTTAGTTACCTTTTTCAGATAAATGCTTGGCTGATTTTCAACTTTTGAGACTACAGTATTAAGTACTTCTTTAAAAATTAAATTAAAAAATTTTTAATACATAGTGTTTTTGTTAAATTTCAAATAATGTACTTTTTAAATTCCACTGTGATTTCTCTTTTGATTTAAGGGGTATTTACAACTATATTTATTAACATCTAACCATATAGACTTTTCTAATTATCTTTTTAGAAATTAATTTCCAGTGTTGTGAAAACAGAGTTAATGAGCATTATGATAGTCTTTCTTTTTTCCCACTATTTTTATTAATATACAAATGTAATACATAGTATTGACAACGAATTTGGGTATTTCGTACATCTATGTATCACATCAACTTCACAATCACTTCCCATCTTCTACCCTCCCAACTCCTCCCTGTCCCTTCCCCCGGCTCCAGCTATCACTTCCTATGGTTCCAAAGAATGTCTGTGTTCTGGATTTTCCAAGTCCGAGAAACCATACAGTGTTTAACATATTAATCTTCCGCGCCTAAGTCATTTCACTCAAGTCACCACTCTACCCCAGCTTCCTATTCCTCTAATGGGTTTGCTGTAGTCAAATCTTGATATCTCCTCTCTGAATCCAACCAATCCCATCATTGGGATATTCACCAAAAGTTTTTTTTTCCATATTTTCCTACATCTTTGTTGTTATTGTTAAACCTGGCCTTACCCACCAGTTCACACTAGAAAATAATTATAAGCATGTAGTTCAAAAGGATAGTTAATTTGGGAAAGAAGAAAAAATAATAAATAAATAAATTTCAATTGCCTTAGCTGAATACTGGAAGGTGCATATTTGTACATTCACAAGGTTATCTTTATATCAATCAGTTTCCTTAGAATAAACTTTCACTAGTGACCTAATAAGTGAATTGCTACAACAAAAAAGTTAAAACTATATCACATTGCTACATTAAATGAATTTAAATCTGTACCACATAAATATACTTAAAGTGACAGACATGAAGGCAAATCTAGTTATTTCTTAATTTCCTAACTTTCATATCTTATTTACTCATATTTCACTGATTACTAACCTACTTTTTTCTCAGCTCCTTCTCCTCTAGCTGTTGTCACTTTTTCTCTGGGGGCATTGGTGTCGCTGGTCTCCCTTTCATTTTCCAAGTTTCCTTTAAGTATTTTCTGCAATACTGGCTCAGTGGCTGCAAATTCCTTTTAGCGGTCTCTGTCATGGAAAGTTTTCAGTTCTCCCTTTAAATTATAAGATAATTTGGCTGGATATAGCAGTCTTGGTTGGCATTTATATTCTTTTAGTGCTTGGATGATACTGTTCCACAATTTCCTAGCTTTTAGAGTTTGGATTGAAAAATCTGCCATTATCCTGATGGGTTTATCTTTGTAGGTCACCTTCTGTTTTTATCCTACCACTTTTAGTATTTTCTCTTTGTGTTGGGTTTCTAGAATTTTAATTATGATGTATCGTGATGCAGGGTCTCTTCTGATCAAAGTTATTTGGTGTTCTATATGCCTGCAAAAGTTCCATGTTCATTTCTCTTTTAGATTTGGGAAATTTTCTTCCATTATTTCATTAAACATGTCCTTTAAGCCTTTTGTTTTGTCCTCAGTCTTCTCCTCGATTCCCATAATTCTAAGGTTATTTCTCCTTGAATCATCTATCAGTCATTGTAATGACTCGCTTTCTTTATTTACTTTGTATTCTTCATGGCCTGTATGTTGCAGCTCATTCACTTTATTTTCTAGGTCTGACATACTGTTCTGAAGTTATTTAAAGTGGTTGCTTATTATTACCTGTGTATTTTTCATTTCCTGAATATCTGCATTCAATTTTTCTATATCTCTGTTGTGTACTTCTCTGATTTCTCCTTTTACCTTCATTATCTTCTGGTGTATTTCTTCTCTGGTTTCCTCTAGTTGCTTTTCAAGGCTTGCTTTTTGCTTATCTATGTATTGGTGTAGCTCTTCTGCTGTCTGTTTTATTTCCTGCTTTAATTCCTGATTTAATTCACTGAATTTCTGGGCCCAGAAGTTGGCATCATTTTTGCCATATTCATCTTTATTTACCCTGATGTCCTTTCCTGGGGTTTCAGGACTTTTTGAACGAGATTTGTAACCATGCTTCACTATTTCTTCTTTGGCCTCCTCTAATTTCTTTTCAAGGCTTGCTTTTTGCTTAGCTAAGTGTTGTTGTAGCTCTTGCGCTGTCTGTTTTATTTCCTGCTTTGCTTCCTGCTTTGCTTCCTGCTTTAATTCCTGCTTTAATTCACTGACTATCTGGGCCCAGAAGTCACCATCATTCTTGCCCATCTCTTTCTTGGGTACTTTTTTGGGTTCTGCAAATTCAGCACCCCTTGAACCCTCCCCTGGGGAGTCAGATCTTTTTGTATAAGATTTGTTACCACGTTTCCCCATGGTTCTGCTACCTCTGACTGTCTCTGGTGCGCAGGAAAGAGTATGGCTCCTGCTGACGTCACTGCCTGTGACGGCTGTTGAGCCCCGTTTCTGATCTGGGATCCAGGGGCCTTTCTAGGGGGAGTGCATGCTGCGTTTGTGGTACACACAGTCACGGGTTGGTGCTTTTGAGGCTGGAGCCTCCCTCTGCCAATAATTCCCACTTATCCAGATCCGCGCTTACCTCAGGCTGAGGTTCTGACCTTCGGACCTTTTTTATGATCTGTGGGTGCCGGCAGCTCGGAGTGTGCCAAGTGGGCTGCTTCTGACCCGCCCACAGCCTCTTCTCCCACTGTTGTGTGCTCCGTCCTCTCCCAGCTCTGTTCCGTCAGATGTTCAGGTCCCCGTGAGCTTTCCTCCGGGAGCCATTTGCAGCCGGCTGCGGCAGCTTTCTGGACCACGGGGATTCTTTTCTCCCCCTCTGGTTTTGACTATCCTTCGGAGTTTCTGGTTTCCCGTTGGTCATCTTTCAGTTTTGGGGGATGCTCCTCTTTTTTCTAGCTATACCAAACATGCTTTTTCTTACTATCTTCTTGACTTTTTAAGTGAGTTGATGAGAAGACATTGTGCAGTGCTGTTACTCAGCCGCCATCTTGACTGGAAGTCCCATGTTACAGTCTTTCTTAACTGGTTAAGACTTTTTTTTTCTTAGTACAAGGTAAAATTTGGAAATGTTTTGTCATGTTTTTGAAAAGCATTCAGAGGTACTATGGTTTAAATTGAAAACTTCCCACCCAAATCTCACCTGTTTAGAAAAGTTACTGGATCGTGGGGGTACTATGTATATCATTTGATTAAACCATGAATGGTTTCATGAGCTGTTAGAAGTTTGGGGCCTGGTTGGATAGAAGGGCACAGCTCCTTCAGTGGCTGCCCCTGCCCCTCTCTCTCTCTCTCTCTCTCTTTCTCTCTCTCTCTCTCTCTGTCTCTGTCTCTCTGTCTATTTCACAGCTGCCATGGGATGAGCAGGTTCCTGTTGTATGCCTTTCTGCCAGTACTCTTTTTGCCTTGGACTAGATGACCATGCGTGGACTAAGAAATCTAAAACTGTGAGCTAAAATAAACATCTCCTTTAGGTTGTGGGTGCAGATATTGTGTCCCAACAACAGGACAGTGACTGAGACAACAGGGATGCTACAGTTATTTGGTACACTATTTTACATGATTCCATTAGATTAATTATGTTAAACATGCTTTTCAAGTCTGTACTCTTACTGATTTTTTTGGTTGTGTATGTTCTTTCAATTAAAAAAGTATTTGTGCTAGCATATCCAACTATGATAGTGGATTTGTCTCTTTCTGTTTTTGAGTTCCATCAGCTTTTGCTCTGTATATTTTAAGGCCATGTTATCAAAGTTATACCCATTTATAAAGCTGCTCTATCTGCCTGGTGAATTAAACCTTTTCTCATTATGAAATATTCCTAATAGTTTGAGGTAATGTTTTTTGCCTTAGTGTTCATCTTAATGACATATTACTATTTGCTTCTTGGTTTACAAAAGACATATCCTTTTCTTTCTGTGTAATACTGAGTATTGAATCCAGGGCCATCACACTGAGCTATTAATACATCCTGAGCCCTTTTTCATTTTGAGAAAGGGTCTTGCTAAGATACGATGTTGTCCAGGCACTGGGCTTTAACTTGTGATCTTCCTGGAGTGCTTCACAGATGGCTGGAATTAGATGTATGTACCACTACACCCAGGTGGATATGTCTCTTTTATAGCATAGGTATTCCTCAAAAAAGGCTGGTAATTCTTACCTGTCTGATTTTTTTAAAAAATCTGTTTGCTTGCCTGCTTTATTTACTGAAGTCTCTTTTTTATGATTTTGGGTATATGCTTCTAGAAAGGTTATGGAAGCAGCTTGATTCATAAGTATGTATGCTGGGGAGGTCTCTGCTTCTCTTCAAGGGTAAGGGAGTCAGTGGGCATTGATAAACCTCTCTGATCGCAGATACAAAACCCACTGCTTCAGACTTGGAGGCTTTCTGCTACTCAGAGCAAGGGAAACAGAGAGAGGCTGACTTTTCCAGACAGCATACATGTGGCTCCCAAGTGACGCTCCCTATCAGTAGAATGTTTTTGGCTCCTCTAGTATTTCTTCCTCAAAATTACATTTTGAGTAACATTTTTCCCCTGTAATATATCTCAGAAGATATCATTCTCCTGTGTCTCTGGGTTTTAAAATGAATTTTTAAAAATAACTGAAATAACTAATACAACTATGATACCTTCCACTCTTTTTCAATAACTCCGTATTTTTGTTTTCATGTAGCTATACATATTTTCTGTCATTTATAAGTTTTGATGAAGAAGTGGGCTCAACTTGCCAATGTGCTGATATCTGCATACAATTGCTAATTTTGTTTTATACACTTACCAAGCTAGTTAACTCATACTAAGTTAACAAATCACACTGCATTTCTTTCATGATTGATAATATAATAATACATTGACATGTTAATATTTTGATGATCTGCAATGTTACCTACCTTTAAACTCTCCACATCTTCTTTCACAATTTTTTCAAAATGACTTACATAAAAAGGCCTAAATTTTTCTTCAATGCCTATATGAAAGAAATAAGACTTTAAATTTCTTATGTTCAGGGCTGGAGGAATAGCTCAGCAGTTAAAGCTCTTCTTTAGCAAATGCTACATAAGTGTAAGTACCTGAGTTCAATTCCCCAGTACCAGATAAGGTAGATGTGGTGGTGCACCCCTGTAATCCCAGCACTCGGGAGGCTGAGGCAGGTGGATTGTCCTGAGTCTACAGCCAGAATGGGCTACATAGTGAGTTCAAAAACAGTATGGACTACAGAGTGAGCCCATCTCATAAATAAAATAAAATAAAATTCTTACTTTCTAAAGTAAAATTAAAATATTAGTAATCAATTATTTTGTAATTACTTACCTTAAAACTATGGGAAAAGCAATAAAATAAAAATTTAAATTTCAAATCACTGATACTGACCAAGAGACCATTAAAACTAAACACCAGGAGCTGGAGGAATGGCTCAGTGGCAAGTGCTAAGTGCAAGCACTAAGTAACTGAGTTCCATTCCCCAGCACCACAGAAGCAGGGCCTGGTGATGCACACTTGTAATCTCAGCACTCGGGAGGCTGATACAGGAAGACTGTTGTGAGTCCAAGGCCAGCCTGGGCTCCACAGTGAGTTCAGGACCAGCCTGGAGTACAGAGTGAGACCCTGTCTCAAAATATATATAAGTAAGTAAATAAATAAATAAAACCAAACACCAGTAGGCAGAACAAAGGCTAGAATAGCTCCGAAAAGCAAAGACCTCCGCTTAACAACTAACTGCTCTACGTGTAGCACAAAATCCAGTGGTATAAATTAATCTCGAAGTGAACAAAGATGAGTGACCTCTGTATTTTCATCCCTTTGGCATCAAAGGTACGATAACACAGGGCACTCACAATAAAGGTTGGTTACAAAGGCCTAGAGCTAAAAGAAGAAAATTTCCAGTTCCAGAAAATGGAATCGATATAATTTTCCTTATTTCTTCAGCTAAGTATAATAATAAACCCAAGATATATATAAAATAAAACAAAGCTATGGATACTCTGGGAGGAGGAAAAAGGAAGATAGACCAGCTAGGATCTTAGAGTCTGAGAAAAGATACCGTCATGAATTCCCTAGACTATCTCTTTGTCTCATATATGCCAGGGTTGGAATTGAAAAGCTAGCAATCCAAATCAAAAACAGACAAAAACATCACCACCAACAAAAGCCTGCTTTCTAGTCATAGGACTAGGCAAGGAGCAGCCTAATGGCAGAGAAAACTCTTCGGTCAATAGTCTCTATATTCCAGACACACATCACAGGAAATAACTGTGACTCCATCCCTGCATACACCAGCTAAGGCCACATGAACATCCTAGATTTTCGACATCTTGTGACAGCAGCAATGCATCCAAATACATCTACTAGAGAATGCCAAAATAGAAGCAAGGAATTTCTTACCTACCAGCTGGCATGAGTCCCTCATTTCCCATGCTGTCAACAGTGCCCCAAGTATAGCCTTGACTTGTACCCTACTACTTGTCAGTAACAAGACACCCTTTTCACTTCCCACTGAGGAAAGGTCAAAAAGAGACTTGATAGAAAGCTTGGACTTCCACCACTGCCCACTAGTAACAGGCCACCTCCACTTCAGTGGCATGCAGACCACATGGACTGTGCTAAAACTGCCATCCATGACCAGCAGTAAAAAGGACCTTCTACTTTGGATGTCCAAGTAAGGGGGGAACCTGAATTTGTGATTTCATCTGGCACCAACAAGATAATGATTATCATTCCCACCCTACAGCAGGATCAAAAAAAGTTCAGCTAAAACAAAGAGAGTAAAGTTCCAGAATCTCATAACAGTAAAAAAAAAAAAAAAAAAAAATGCATCAATATAAGCTTCAATGGAAAAATAAGTCCTTATGTCAAGAGACAGAAAGATTCCAAACTGGATGAAAGAAAATAGATGTCATTGTTGGGTAACACATGTTAGTATTATGTGTCAGATTTTTTTAAAGCCACTAATATGTGATTCAATAAAGAATTATTTATCTACATGAAACAAAGAGAAGAATAGAAAGGTTCTGCAAACAGATGATGGGGCAGAGGATGCAAGGAGTGGGAGAACCACTTACATAGCACAAAAACAATAAGACAGGAAAGGAAAAAGAAAGAAAACAAGGAAAGGAGGGCAGAAAGGATAAAAATTTTAGAGCTGAAAAATACAAGAACCAAAATTAAAATCTCTCAGTAGATGGGCTTAAAGACAAATGAGAGGCACTTGGGAAGTCACAAGCCTGGGTCTTCTCATGCCCCATCCTTCCTGAGGGCCAGAGAGAGTCAGGTAGCTGGCAGCAGACCCCTGCCTGCACCTGGGAGCTCATGGGACTGGGCTGTCTCATGACCAGTCCCTCCTGCACGTCAGAAACAACCACTAACTGGGGACTGGATGTATATATTAATACTGGGTAAGACTTAAAACAGAAAGAGTCTAATTCAAGAATCTAAGAAAATGAAACAGAGCCCATCAAAAATACGAGAGTCTCAACTCACTGTAACAGAACCATGAGGAAGTGTGGTAATAAATCACCTGCAGAAAGACCTAATACCCCAAAAAACAATAGGAGGGATCTTGAAATAGCAGAACCCAAAGATGAATAAAGCAAAAAAGATGATGATTTCCAGAAATTCTTAGAATTAAAACAAAAAAAGGAAACAGAAAATAAAAGAGCTTAACTGGGACATAGCTAAGCTAGCAGCTAACATTGACAACAAGTTAGAGGAAAATAAAGAAGATACAAACAAGGAGATAATGAAGGCAATACAATAAATTAGGGAAGAATTCAGCAGAGATGTAAATATATTGAAGGTCAACCTTCAGGATGTGAAAAACAGACAGAAAATAAAGCAGTCAATATGCACATTTTGAAACCTAGAAGATAAAGTGGATGAGCTGAAACATACAGGCAGTAAGAACGCAAAATTCACAATCATCAATATATATGCTCCCAACTCTGGAGCACCCAATTATGTACACCAAAACTTATTAGATATGAAAGGACATAACTGGCCCCAATACAATTACAGCAGGAGACTTTATTAATTCAATATCACAGACAGACAGATCAACCAGACAGAAAATCCACAAAAATATACAACAGTTAAATGACACTACAGAAAACTTGGACCTAACAGATGTTTACAGAGTTTTCCACCCAACCTCAACAGAATACACATTCTTCTCAGCAGCACATGGAACATCTTCTAAATTAGACCATATTGTAGGTCATAAGTCATACTTAAAAAATACAAAAGAATAGAAATAATTCCTTGTTTACTTTCAGATATTAGTGGAATAAAACGGGAAGTTAACAGCAAAAGAAACAAAAGAAAATGCACAAATACATGGATACTAAACAACTCACTACTAACCAAACAATGGATCACAGAAGAAATCAGAGAAGAAGTAAAAAACTTCACAGAGTTAAATGATGATGGAGGTACATCATATCAAAATCTATGGGATACAATGAAAGCAATGCTTAGAGGGAAATTCATAGCCATAAATGCACACATCAAAAGAATAGTCACAAATAAACACCTCAATGATGCAACTTAAGACTCTAGAGAAGCAAAAACAATCTAAACCAAAAAGCAGTAGAAGAAAAGAAATTATAAAGATCAGATCTGAAATTAATGAAATTGAAACCAGAAAGACAGTAAAACAGATTAATGGGACAAAGAGCTGGTCCTTCAAAAGAATAAATGAGATTGAAAAACCTCTAGCTAAACTCATCAAAAGAAGGAAAGAAAAAGCACAGATTAACACACTTAGAAATGAAAAGGGTGAAATTACAACAGACTCTGCAGAAATTCAGAATTTTATGAGAAATTATTTTATACACCTATATTCTAACAAATTAGAGAATTGGGAAGAAATGGATGACTTTCTAGACACATACAAAATACCAGAATTGAATAAAGAAGACATAAAAATCTTGAATAACCCCATTACACACATAGAAATTGAAGCAATAATAAAAGCTCTACCTACAAATAAAAGCCCAGGACTAGATAGATTCACAGCAGAATTTTTTCAGTATTTCAGGGAAGAACTAACTCCAATTCTTCTCAAACTCTTTTATGAAGTTTAAAGAGAAGGAATACTACCAAATTCACTTCTGGAGGCTAGCATCATCTAAGTCCCCAAACCAGACAAAGACTTAACTAGGAAGGAAAATTATAGATCAATGTCTTTAATGGATATAGATGCAAAAATTCTTAATAAGATTCTGACAAATAGTATCCAGCAAGTAATCAGAAATATCATATACCACAATCAAAGGATTTCATTCCTGGGATGCAAGGCTGGTTCAATATACGTAAATCAATCAATGTAATATACCACATCAACAAAAGCAAAAACAAAAACCACATGATCATTTTAATTGATGCAGAAAAAGCCTCTGATAAAATTCAACACCCTTTCATGATAAAAACTCTGAGAAAAATAGGTATAGAAGGGCCTTACTCATAAAGGCCATATATGCCAACCCTATTGTAAACATCATAGTAAATGGAGAAAAATTGAAAGCATTTCCTCTTAAATGGGCTCTCCACACCACAAGGCTCTCCACTCTCACCACTCTTATTCAACATAGTTCTTGAAATAATTGCCATAGCAATCAGGCAAGAAAGTGAAATAAAGGGAATATGTATCTGAAAGGAGGAAGTCAAACTATCCTTATTTGCAGATGATGTGATTATCTACATAGAAGACTTCAAAAACTCTACTGTGAAACTTGGAAATAATAAACAAATTCAGCCAAATTGCAGGCTATAAAATCAATACTAAAAAGTCACAGCTTTTCTCTACACTAACAATGAACTCACTGAGAGCTCAGAAGAATAATTCCATTCTCACTACTCCAGCAAAAAATTAAATACCTAGGAGTATTCCTAACCAAGGAAGTAAAGGGCTTATTTAAATAAAACTATATATATTACACTGAAAAAAAGAAATTGTAGACAACATCAGAAAATGTAAAGACATCCCCGTTTCTAGTTAGGCAGAATCAATGTAGTCAAAATCACTATACTGCCAAAACTGATATACAGATTCAATGCAATTACTATCAAAATATCAACAATACTTTTACACAGAACTTGAAAAACAATCCTTAAATTCATATGGAACCAAAGGAGACTCAGAATAGCCAAAGAAATCTTAAGTAACAACATTAAAGCAGAAGGCATCACAATTCCAGACATCAAGTTATACTACAAAGTAATAGTTTTAAAAACAATATGTTACTGGCACAAAAACAGACAGACAGACCAGTACAACAGAAGTGAGGATGCAGAGACAAACTCAAATACCCTCTGCTTCCTAATCTGTGATAAAGCAGCAGAAAGCATAGCCTCTTCAACAAATGGTGCTGGGAAAATTGAACATCCATGTGCAGAAGAATGAATCCAGACACACACCTGTCACTGTGCACCAAAATTAAATCAAACTGGGTCAAAGACCTAGACACTAAAACTGAAGCACCGAACCTCCTGGTGGACAAATTAGTAGAATATCTAAAAGATGTAAGTGTAGGCCAGGACTTTCTTAACAAGACATTACAAGCCCCTAGAATTAACAAAAAGGATTATGTCAAATTTAAAAGTTTCTGCACATCAAAGGAAACTATCAACAGTATAAATGGAGAACCAATAGAATGGGAAAAATGTTCAGCACCTATACCTCAGATAGGAGGCTCATAGTTAGAATACTCAAGAAACTGAAGAAAAATAAGCCCTTTAGAATCAAAGATCCAATTTAAAAATGGGCAAAGGGAATGAATAGGCAGTTCTTGGATGTAGCTCAAATGGTCAGTAAGTACATGAAAAAATACGTCCAACATCCTCAGCCTTAGAGAAATGAGAGCCAAAACATCACTAAGATACCATCTAATCCAGAGAGAATGGCGTGTATCAACAACACAAACTGCAATCAGTGAGGGGAAGGCTGTGGGGGGAAAGAAACCCTCTTGCTCTGCTGGTGGGAATGCAAACTGCTGCAACTGCTATGGAAAGCAATATGAAAGTTTCTCAGAAGACTGGAAATCAATATCTCTTTCAATCCAGCAATACCTCTTCTGGGAATTTTCCCAAAAGAGTTAAAAACAACGTATAACAGAGATACATGTATACCCAAGCAGCACAACTAACAATAGCTAAAATGTAGAAGACATCAAAATACCCATCAATAGACCCACGGATACATTAATTTTGGCATGTATACACAATGGAATACTACTCATCTATAAAGACAGATAGGTTGGAGGCTCTTGTAGGTAAATGGAGGCAACTTGAAACCATCATGCTCAGTGATGTGAGTCAGAAGCAGAAGGTGAAATATCGAATGGTTTCTCTAATATGAGAAACCCAGATCACAATTATTTCACAGAACCTATTGTGGGGAATAAAGGGAACTGGAGGGGAGAAGGAGGGAATAGAGGGGTCAAAAGGGAGAAGGAAAGGATTTGTCATTTTGCCACAATATGTATAGGCACAAAATACTCAACATCAAACTTTATGTATTGCATTTATACATATCAATAAAATGGGGAAAAATAAAATAAAATGAGAGAGAGAAATCAGTGAAATGCAAGACCTGCCCAATTTGAAAAAGAGAAAATTAACAGAGAAAAAATGTGGAGCCTCAAAGACCTATAGAACTAAAATAAAAAATATATTATTTATGTCATCAGAGTTCCAAGAGGAAAGGACAAGGAGAGTAAATACTCAAGGAAATAAATGGCTGAACGATTCCTCAATATGAAAAAAGACATAAATCTACACATTCAAAGCTGAGCAAAAGCCAAGCAAGATAAACCCAAAGAAATCCACACAATACAAATAATAAGTAAACCTCTGAAACATATTTGGACATTTTAAGGGTTACATTATAGTAATCTAACATAGGTATACAATGTGTAATAAATCAGAGTAATAAGCACTTTCACCTCATCAAATGTCAATCATTTTCACTTGGGAATTTTGCACTCCTTCAATCCTTTTAAAATACATTCTAGGTTGTCTTAACTAATAGTTGCCCTACTGTGCTATGGAAAACCAGGGCTAATTCCTCCTCTGTCTTTTGATGTTTAATTTCTTTCCATTTCAACCTTCTTTCTCAACTTCTAGTGTCCACAGTTCCACTTTGTTCTTCTATGAGATCAACTTTTTAGTTTCCACAAGTGAATGAGAATATGTGATATTCATCTGTCTTTGCCAGGCTTGCTTCGCTTAACATAATGACCTCCCGTCCCATACATAGTGCTACAAAAGATAACATTCAATTCTTTATATGGCTGAATATTCCAGTATGTATATATACGACAGTTTCTTTATTCATTCATTAACAGATGGGCACCTAGGTTGACTCCATATTTTAGCTACCATGAATCATATCACAATAAGCATGGAAGATGTTACCACTGGAGTAAACAGTTAAGAATATATGAGATCTTGTTGTACTATTTCTTAAGACTGCATGTGATTTTGCAACTATCCTAAAGTATGAACTTCAATTTTGAAAATAAAACATGAAAGAAGATGAAAAGAAACCAAACCAGTAGAAGATTAAGACTGCCTAAGCAAATATAAAAACAGACAAAGCCATGGAATTCTTCCGTGGTAGGGTAGGCAGAGCTTTACTTCTATTTTCTCATAGACCTGAAAGCAAAGAAGTTTGGTAGGTTCCTTAGTGCCTCCTTATATCTCTCTTCCTCACCTGGTCACTTTCCTTACTTCACAAGCTCCAAGGTAATCTATGGAAACAGGAAAGAGTACAAGGACACCTCAAACATCCATGTCCTGTTACTTCCCTCTCTATAAAGAGGCCAATCTAAACTGGCAAAACACATTCCTGAAGATGCCAGCTATACAAGGGAAGAAACAAATGGAAGGAGCTAGAAAACAGGAAGGCCAGTTAGGCAAGCCAAGGAGGCATCAACAGAGGAAGAGACAAACAAAATGCGGTATAATATATAGTGAGGTATTACTTAGCCATAAAAAGGAAGGAAATACACATACTGCAACTTGGTGAACCTCAAAAACCTTATGCTGAATGAAATAAGCCAGACACAAAGGACAAATGCAATTCCACTTTAGAAGGTACCACAGTGGTGACATTCACAGAGCTAGAAAGTGAAGTTGTAGTTGCTAGGGGCTGGAGAGGAGAATAAAAAAGTTAATTCTAATCAAAGAAATAAACAAGATGTTATATACCCTTACGGTTTTGAGAGGGAGACGGCATCTTTCCATTGATCAAAATGACTGAAATTTTGAAGTCAGTGTGAAACCACAACTTTTCTCAAGCCTCAAAGCACATTCTTGGTATCACCTTAATTAAGAAAATCACCACAAAGGATGAATCCTACAAGGTCAGAAAAGAAGCACTTACTAGGAAATGTTGGCCGATTTTCTGGGTCCTCCCCCCAGCAGAGTTCCATGAGGCTGATGATCTCCTTCGGACAGTGCTCTCTGATTTCATCCACATTTGGCCTGTTCCCAGCCTTGATGCACACTAGAAGCTGCTCTGCACAAATGGCATCTATAAGCAAAGAGAAGCTTCAGTTGAGGCTCTCACATCCTGCTTTTCTCAGGCAAAAAGACCACAGAACTCGGACAATATTGCTGATGTCTCTCTACCTACGTTATGGTCTTAGCCTAGCTGCCTCATTCCAGCAAGGCAGAATGGCCTTGTGACAAGAAGCTGACACATGTTGAGATAACCTAATATTTCAATTTCTGCAGATAAAAGACAAAATTTGAAACAAAACTACTTTCTTGTAGAACTAATGAATTACATGGGTAAAGCCAATGGTATTCCCCAAAACTTATCCAAAGGCAAATACGGGATAGTCCTTCCTTTTGAGAAGCTCAGTTTAACGACAGTGACTTAAAATACACAGTGATAATTAATATTCTGCAATTATAAGGGGTTCTCAAGACTGCAGTAGATTTTAGTCCAAAAAAATAAGCAGGAGTAATTCAGGTGAAGAATAATAATGGAAGATTCATGGAGGAGGACTCCAGACCAGGGAAATAGGAATTCCATAGATTGAAAATTATAGGAGACATAATATATCCCATAATATAACTAGAATATTCATAAAAGAGGAAGAGGCAAGGCATAAGCCAAGAGAAAGAAGTAGAGGTCAGAACACAAAGGACCTCATATTCCATACTGGAGTCTGAACTTTACCCTGAAAGCCACAGAGAGTCTGGGAAGGATTTTAAATAGGTAAGTGAGATGGTCACAAGATGGCAACATTTGCCTTGCAGAACAACCATTTGGGCCACCACATGAAAGGTGGCATGCATGAGGGCCCACAGTAAAAATCAAGGAGGGTCTGAACTAAACAGAGGTCCCAGGGAGGACAGAGAGAAGTCGGTTAGAAACCTTTAAAGTCTTACTGTATGCGGGAAAAGAGGGGGAAAGGCTGAATCTCAGATGATCCTGTGGTTGCTAGTGCCAAACTCTGAATAAAGATGGTGAAGAGTCACTTTCTAGTGCAGAGGGGGCAAATGGGAGATCCACAGGAGAGGTACTCACACACTCATAAATATGTCTTGGGAAATGCTGTTTGGGAGATGCCCAAGTGCATGTAACGGATCTGCCGAAGAGGCCAGTGCACATGCAAGCCAGATCCAGTAACCACACATTCAAAAGGCATCAGCAAAGAGATGAACATTAAACAAACAGGGCTGATAATCACCAAGAAGAACATGTAGAAAAACACTAGTTTATGTACTTGACAAAGGGAAGAAGGAGTACTTCCGCATCTGCCCTCCTGTGTGAGCCTGCACTTACTCATCTTTAGTTTCCTAGTACTCACCACAGGGTCCACAGAAAAATTGATTCTTAAACAAAAGAGTAAGTGAATGAGTGAAAGTAATGTGCCTTGTAGTATAAATGACAGTGTCTTCATAAGCAGAAACAAGCAGAGTTTTCAATCCAGGAAGAATCCTGGAATTTAACAGCATTTCCCAAAATAAGATACATTATCAATTTTCTCATTCGTCTCATGATCTCTGAATCCTAAACTGGAATTATTCACTCGTTCCATACTCTTTTACTGAGCACTGACTGTGTTCCAGGCACTGTGCATGTAGACACTGAAGAAGTGACAGTGAATAAACTGAATGTGACACTAACCCTCAGGGAACTCACAGTCTGTGGGTAAGTAATATTACGCAATTATAAATCTCAACTGATCTCATCAAAGGCCATATTTCTTGTAATAATTTTGATTAATATAACAATGCCATTTCTCTACAAATGTCTTACTCTCATATGGCTCTTTGTTTGCAAATATTGCCCAAAGTACTATGCCAAAGCTGTACACATCTGACTTCTCTGTGGGTTTCACATTGATGTCACTGAGGTGCTCAGGGGCCATGTAATACAGGGTGCCACCATTTTTCTCTGAAGTACTGTTCATGTTCTTCTGTTCATTGTGTTTCTCTTTAGTCAGTTTACTCCACGTCTTAAAAGAAGCAACACCAAGATCAGCTATCTGCAAAAGAATTCAAACCAATATGATTATTGTGAAAGCTGTAAGCCAATGAGACTTGGTCTTAAAAACTGGGACTTATCCACTAAACATTATGGAGGTACAGAAATGGCAAGATTAAGTTAGCTTCTAAACAGGCTAATAGAAACCTGGTATCCCCTTATAATTTGGAAAATCTCCCTTTGGAAGTATTCACATAAGATTCGGGTATCTCTATTCTTATGTAATAAAAGGGAGGTGGGAAGGGGAAGACATTTTGACAGGACAACAGTAACAAAATATGTTTATATTCTAATTCTTCATTCACTCTATATGTTTTCTTGCCATTTCTGGGACTGCGGGGAAGAAACACTATTATGCTCTCAGCAGATTTATGTAACAGAGACAAGGTACTACACCTTCTATTTCCCAAATGGTGTCCAAAGGTCCATGGATGTGAGTTTCCAAGGATCCCAATGACACCCTGAGAACAAGAGCTGTGGTGCTGCTTCCTGTGAGGTGGCAGCCTGAACCTAAGAGAAGATGAGATGGGAAGGATGAAAAAACAGACAGAAAAACAGACAAATACTGAGGTCAGATACTGAGAAAAGGAAATAGCAGAGCAAAATGACAGAAAAATATAGTTAGGAAAGAATCAAAGGTGGCCAATCTCCTTGTGTCACAAGGAGTCCAAGCAAAAATTTGGAGATGAATTATGGCATGTGTATATCCAGAATTCACAGATTTTAACCCTCAATATGACATTGTTCATTTAAAGAAAAAAAACTTCTTCAAAGATTACAAAGAAAATCTACCCAAGACGCAAGTAAAGTGTTAGAATCAGAATCTTGTATGCAGGTTCTGAGTTTTACTTCAAGTACTGTTTCCATTTCTAGATATTTTTGTTTTTGATGTAGTACTGAGGATGGAATTTCGGGTCTCCTGCATGCCAGGCCATTAAAAAAACAGCTACTGAGCTCCACCTTCAGGCCCTTTTCAGCTTCCTGCATTTGGATTCTACCTGCCAAGACCAAATAGATGTGCCGCTTTCCTCTAGATAGATGTCACCCTTAAATGAACAAAAGAAAAATCTCTTTCCCTTGTTCTCTCTACTACAACAGGAAGATTTCAAAAGGAAACATTTTTGAAAGTATAGCAGATGGATGTAAACAAACAAAAAAAGTTAAATCAGCTAAAATTCTATGCAGAGGTTTTTGATGTTAACTGGCCAATCACTACGTAGTGACTCTCGGGCCATCTGATTTATATTTTCCATACACACCTCCACATTATCCTGTATTTCCAGAAGAAATGAGCCCTGGTCACACAAATTCTCTAGAAAAATGACGAGGAAGATAGCCCATTCCCAGGAGATCAAGGTAACTCCTGACTGTTTCCATATCAGTCTAACAAAGAAAGAAAGCAAAATCCAGGGTACAGGTTTTCTTGCCTACCCCATTCAGTTCTAAGAGGTATCAACTTCATCCTTAAAATTATCTCCGAACTCCACCAAGCCTGTATTTGTCCTTTCAAACCCTGGTAAAGCCTTTTGGCAGTATCATCACCAGTTACATGCTGAGATAGTTCTTTCTTTATCATCTACCATCTACCTGAGGAGAAAATTAAAAATAATATTACTCACCTTCTAGGAGCCTACAGACCAAGATTGTCCAACCTGCGGCCCATGGGCCACAAGTGGCTCAGAATGACTATGAATTCATAAACTTTCTTATATGATTTAATATATTATTGCAATTTTTAATAACTCTATGGCTTGGTTCTTGACTGTGAGCTCTGTAGACCAGGCATGTCCAACCATAGCCCAGACACTTCATGTGGCACTGGACAGCTAGTAATTCATCCCAAAAAGATTCTAAATTTTTAATATTATCCTGTAATTTTTTAGGAATACTTTTCATGATTGGATTGAGCAGTGATTAAGAGTGAACTGCCCAAGGGACAACTGAACAACCTTAGGGGAGGGAGTAACCCACAGCGTTAACTCTACCCCGTGTGCCTATCATACACAGTCAGATCAAAACCCGTGTACAGCGTACATTACATGCACTTGTGCAAACTGGGAGAGGGAAATACAGCAACTAATGATGATACCTAGCTTACCTATGTGCCTATATGGACAGCGTTTACTGCTATTGAACAAACATATAAGTTTTCTTAGTTACAAAAACTCGGGCTTATGTTATTTTGTTTTACTGACACATAAAAATACTAAAAAAATAAAAGAAGTTTCATTACGTACATACATTAACTATATTATATATTGTATAACATGAACCAAAGAGATTCCTCTTCCCTTAGTGAAGCCCAGGCAAACCAAAAGGTGGGCTACCCATACTATAGATTAAGGTTTACCTTAATGTGAAAGTCATTATCAACGAGGATATTTTCAGGCTTCAGGTCCTTGTGTATCACACCTTCTCCGTGTAAGTAGCACATTCCTTCAATGGTCTCCACAATTATCCTTCCTTTTATAGAAAGTGGGATACGGATCTGAAATAAGTGAGATTATGCTTATAGAAAGTGAAGGTAATCAAAGAGGCAAGCACTTCAGGAAAAAGCTATGGGATATGAACCTGAGGATAGAGGTACCAGGTTTCCACGAGATGCTCAGCAATGCTAATGTCATTGTAAAACAAATCATCCTTACAAGAATGATTCTATTCCAAGCGCCAACAGGGACTGACGTGGTATTTTGTCAATGTAAAAACAAAAATTCCATGCCAATCTGGTGGCATATTAAAATATTATAAAATTTAGGTCGTTACAAAGGCTTATTTTATTATTTAAGATAGTATTCCTAGTACCTAGAGTGAACAAATACACAAGCAAACATTTTCTATGGCATACTCTTATGACGTGACGTTCTTTTTTACATTAAACTTGCAAATAATGTCAGGGAAATGTGCATGTAAAATAATGTTAAAAGAAAAAATACAAGAAGTACATTTATACTGGTTACAAACTCAAAAATCTATGCCATATGCATGACTAAATAAGCCTCTAACTATTTTAGATTCTAGCAGCCTCGTTAGGCCATTGTAGAAGTCACTCTTATCACAAATGTATTCTACTTGTATCATCCATGTTAGTAGAAACAATTCCTGTTTCTATTTTAGTGATTAAATTTTAGTCTTGCTTAGCACTGAAAACTGAGTTACAAACAGGATGTTTCCTAAAAATGTGCATGTTGGATGTAGGTTGACAGGAAAAACATGTAAGTGATGAAATTAGACTCCCAGGTCCAGACCCACACTAGATGGCATTTGAGAAGTACATCTCCCACCACTTTGTCCAGTGACAACTGCTGATTGGCACGCCCCATCCTCCTTCCTCTACTGCCTCCCTCCTCCTGGGTGACCCAGCTAGTTAAGGCCTTGCTAATTGGCCCAAGGTAACTTCTGCATTGTCCTAGTCTATGTAAGCCCTGTACTTCCTAAAAAAAGGGGACCAGGTTCAATCAAATATGTTCCCAGAGTGTGTCACGCTGTCATCTGACCCCTTCTCAGCTGTTCTGGGGATACCCGCAGGACAAACACCCCTACAATATTTAACATATAATGGGTCACTACTATACGAAAAGTAGCAGAAGAGATCTGTTCCTGTCTTCCTTGATATACTTTGGCCTTAGGAAAAATTCTGTCCCTTTTTCTGCTTCTCTGGTGTCTTCCTGATTCACTCTGAGCCCCAACAGTGTACTTTATCACTGTCTGCTATGCTGAATTCCTTTTGTCCCAACTACTTATCTCCCAACCACCATGTCTTCTTTTGAGCAGCTGATCTTGTATGGTTTGAGGAAGAAGAGCAAACTGGTCAAATATACAATACAGTGGGTAGAAGTGGTCATCTTCTATCTTCCCACAGATACTTGCATTTTTGAGAAAGATCTACTGAGTCAGCAGTTGCACATGCAGAGAAAAGATGAAAAAAGGGGAAATATTTGTCATAAAAGCAGCTACATCCTGTAACACTATCACACTGTACCTTCATTTACTTATCTGCCTCCTTATAATATTTGCCTGTATCATTTTGTCCATGAAGTCCTGAATAAATAGCAGATCTTGATTTTAATAGGTAGTTTCAAACTAGTTTTGGTAAATGAGGTTTTTTTTTTTTTTTTCTTGTTTTAGGTCTTATCCATTGTTTCAGTTTATGTCCTATACTTAACTTACAGTAAAAATTTCTTAAATAGTATCAAAGTAAAATTACTAACACTCTGTCTTTTCTTTTAACTGTGTACAGTAAATATACTTTTATCAATCGATATCTGTCATGGAGTTTTACATCAAATCTTCTGACCCTCCTGGAGAGAGAAGGACAATGCACAGGTGCACACAGTAGGAGTGGCTAGTTGGAGCACTCAAAGCCCAGAGCCCTGCCCACACCTGGCCACACGTACCTGTGTGGCCATTACCACAGATGCAGCTCCTGCTGCATGCCAGGTGCTTCAGGCACCATGAACTCTGGCTAATGGGGCACACTGCGGCCCATGGGGCATGCCCCCAGCTCACGGCACATTCCCACCAGTGCATGGTTTATGCCATTGGACCTGCATGGAGATGCTGTGCCTGGGGGCATTTAAGGGCACTGAGGCTACAAGGCTACAGCAAGGGCGAGAAGCAAAAAGCTACCCAGACAGAGAGGGGAGACAGAGAAAGAGACAGAGAGCACAAACAAGCAAAAGTCTTAAGAGGAAAATAGCAGCTGACCAAGCGGGTGAGTCTCAGGAGGCAGCACATAGGTTCAGTGCGTTTTCATCTACATTGGAGTGGGCAGTTCAGAGCTACTACTGCTGTTTGAGTCATCTATAGGCCTGTAAGTGACCCTTCTCTCATGCTCCTGAAGATATCTCCTCATCTATGCCCCTGTAACTCCTCACCCATATTCTGATAAGAAACTCCAGTAAATTCATTGATTGTCACCAAAGTGGACTTTGGTGCAATCATTACCTCGGCCTATCTGTTGTGCCCTATCTGAGGTGAATAGATATTGGTGTTCACATCTCTCCAGGAAAAGTGCATGACATATGGTCACTTATAGTGTACATGACTTCATCAATCAATATCTATCATAGTCATTGATAATGTGCATGCTTTCATCAACAATTCATATTAGTTATCCATCACACATATACCCCACATGAGACCATGTACTTCTGAAGATAGCCCTGTGTCGGAATTGTGAATTCTGGAGAGGGTGCCAGGCACCACAATACCAAGACATACGGGGGACCAAAGAGGACACAAAACTGTCAGGGACACCCAGTTGGGCAGAGAAAGATAAGGTAGGTTTAAGAGTCAGGAGTGGTGGCTCATGCCTATGATTCCAGATACTCTGGAGGCTGCAACAGGAGGGTCACCAATTCAAGGCCAGCCTGGGTAACTCAGCAAGATCCTGCCTCAAAATAAAACAATAAATAAATAAGAAAAGGAAAAGAGAGGATCGGGAATACAGCTGAGTGGTAGATACTTAGGTTTGATCCTCATGACTGCAAAAAAAAAAAAAAAAAAAAAAACTAACAAAACTGACTTCAGAAAATTTAACCTATGAAATATTTTACCTCAGCAAGCTACAAACATAGCCCCCAACAGAAGCCAGAGATCATCCCGCACCGCATCTACTACCTGGGCTTTGAGCACCTGCATGAGGTTGCCCTTCTCCATATACTCAATCACCAGGGAGTAGTTCCCCTCTTCTATGATGACACCCAGCAGCTTCACCACTCGACTGTGATTCAGTCTCTGCATCATCTTCCCCTCCTCGAGGAGGGACTCATTGTACCTGTGGAGGGGAAAGGCACTATTCTGAGGTGGGTACAGTCAGCCCTTCTCCCATGCAGCCAGTTGGGTTTGGATCCGAAATGTCCTCCAAAAGCCTCATATGTTTGGATGTGGTAGGATGATTACGGCGCCTTATGTTGTTGGGAGTTGGGCCTGCCTGGAAAAGGCAGACACCTGGGTCTTAACTCAGAAAGGGCAGATCATTGGAAAAGGGCTTGGAAGCATCTATGTTAGTTCTGCCCTTTCTCCCTCGCTTGGCTTCCTCATCTACCACGCAGTGAAGAGCTGCCTCTGCCTCTGCCTCCACCATGAATATCCACCACCGCCGGCTGCCCATGAACAGACTGTGACTTTCTGAAACTGTGAGCTAAAATAAATCTTTCCTCCCTAAAGCGGTGCATTTCGAGTACTGAGTCACAGCATCAGGAAAGTAACTAAGACAGTGCCCACGACCCTTATGTACACTGCTGTATACTCTTGGCCAACCTGGGTCTGACCAGGCGCACTCCTGCAAGCTTTACAAAGTGGAGGAACGCTCCCTCAACCTTGTTCTCTTCCTCTCCAGCAAGTGGCAGTGGGTGGTCAAAGGATGGAAAGTAAACGAACAGCAGCAATGTGGAAAGAAAACAGGCTAGGCTGCACAGTGCCATTTTTTTTTTTTTAAGTAGCCTTCTCAAAACTACTCCACTGAGGACAGAGGAGCAAAGAACTGCTTTACTCATTTCTTTAAAGGGAGAGTTCTTCGGGCCTTTCATGAATGAAGTAGCCCAGGCTGGCCTTGAACTCAGAGCAAGTCAGGCTTTGTCCTTCTAGGTGCTGGGATTACAGGTGTGTACACAATGACTGGTTAATTTTTATGTGGCGTTAGGGCGCTGAATCCAGGGCCTTGAAGATGGTAGGCAAACACTCTACCACTGAGCTGTATCCCCAACCCAGATCTGTGTTTTAAAAATATATATTCCTTGCCAAAACTGTGATATAAATAAATAAGTTTATTTTCACTGATCCCTCCCATTATCTTTCATTGCCTCTCTCATCAGTCTCTCCTTTTCTTAATTTCATTCCCCTGCATTTCTCTCCATTATTTACTAGTTTTTCACCAGCTAGCCTTAGTATCCTCATCAGAGATAATGACAACAGTAAGAGTTATCATTGCCCTTGACATACAGTGCATGTACCAAGACTTCCACCAGGATCTGCCTCATCCTGAGACCCAGGCTGCTCTTATACACATACTGTCCATGATAACCACTTTCTGTGGTCAGCCAGAGTGCATCTGTCCCCCCACCCCACCTCTGCTCCCAACTCACTCAGTGCGCTTCGGCCCTGTGTACACCTTTTTCAGGATCACCAATCCATGTATTCTGTGGTAACACAAGGACACGGTCCCAAAACCTCCGCTGTCTAGATCTTCCTTCTTCAGGAGGTCACTGGAGTTCATCTTAATGTCATCCAAAGACATGTGGTTGCCTTCGAAATGCTCAGAATGCCCTAAAACATAAATTTTTTTCTTCTCAGAACAATGTGTTATAGGGAAAATAAAGAGCACATCTAGTAAAATTATTATGATTCCAAACAATGGCATGCTTGGTGTGCCTTTGTTCTGTTGAGGACAGACATAATCTCTAATAGGAGCTATTTTTCTAAGAATCACAGACCACCAAAATTTTTATGCCTTCGGACTTTTCATTTCTGGCAATATGGAGCACTAGAAAAATATAAAAACATTTTTGTTACAAAAGACCTGTAAATGTTGGAGAACATCATTCAAACATCCACTCAAATACATAGCTGAGCTCAATGGAAGGGAAGAGAATTCAGAAATACAAACTGAACATTGGATGAGACAGTGGCCCACGTGACGGCCTGGTAGGCTATCCTCACCACCCAGATACCTGGAGCTTAAAGCCATGCCAGGGACAGGATCTGAGGTGAGGACATACAAGTAAAAAGGGTGAGAATGATGATTCTGCTTTAGCATGGTCTTCTCAGTGTGCCACTCCTCAAAAGAAGGTCAGACTAGAAAAAACAGCCCATGGTAAATGGTACATTTTGTCTCAGACTAGGCATTGTTTGTGTGTGTCTGTGTGCATGTGTGAGTGTGTGTGTGTGTGTGTGTGTGTGTGTGTGTGTGCATTTGTGAGACATTTGTATGTGTGTGATATATTTATTCTGTGGTATAAGAAATTGAGTCCAGAGGCCTCACACTGAGATACATCCTCAGCCCATTGTTATTTTTATTTTGAAACAGGGTCTTGCTAAGTCTTTAAATTGCCTAGGCTGGGCTCAAATTTGTAACCTTCGACCTTCCAGAGTGCTGGGATGATAGTGCTGTGCCACCTGACCCAGCTGGTATAAGATGTAAAAACTAAAGTTTCTAGGTAAATTCATAACCTTGAGGCTATCTTCAAATAAATTTGGGCTTTGAATTTAGAGGAAGAGCCTCGTCGTCCTCATTACAGACAGGATTCCTCTACACTAAGAACTTTGTGTAGGAAGTTATCATAGGATGATGACATCCTCAGATTATAACACCAAAATGAACACATTCAAGTCATATCAGACAGGATTCTCACAAAAAGGCTTAATGTAATATGAGTCCCCTGTCCAAAATTACAAATCATAAAGGAAAAAGATTTATTATGAGCCAGACCCAGAAGATAGGACAAACAGCAATACTAGGTATCAGGTAAGGGAAGAACGTCAAGTAATTTATGAATTGCATTAGAAAGTAAATAGATTAAAGTAATTTGAGCAAAAGTGAAAATTTTTAGACTACAGAAAAGCACAATGCACTCTAAACGGGAAGATGTGTAAAAGATGAGGACTTTAGACAGCTGTTGTTTTGCATTGTGTAGTATACAACATCAGATCTCAAGACAGAACTATTTGTCTCATCTTTCTTCTATCCTTTTCTACCATTCATTCATATTTACTCATTTTCCCCAAACTGAATTGGAGAATCAAATCTCACAGTAAGCCACAGTCAGGTATCAATACCCACCTTCCAGGATATTCAAAATTATAAAACAAAAATAATAAGTGCTAAGTACTGCCAAAGATGTGAAAAATTGGAATTCTCATGCACTGCTGGTGGGAACAAAAATTCTGTAAAATCTTTTTAAATTTCTTTGATGCTTTTCACAACAGAATGCTAGTTAAGAATGCTAGATACATTTCACTTTGGAGAAAGGTCTGGTAGAGTCTTACACAATTAAATACATTCCTACATACTATGACCCAGCATTTCTAGTCCCGGCAAAAATTTAAACATTCTAATGTGCAGAGCTGCTTCACTGATAGAACCCTAAATTGAAGGCAGCTATTCACCAATGGTAAAATATTATGTTAGAATATTATGCAGAGTGATACAACTTGGCAATAAGAAGGAGTTGAATTACTATTACATGAAAACTATTACATGAAACACAAAAAAATGATGCTGAAAGAATAATACAAAACAATATACTCTGAATAATACAAAACAATATACTCTATGATTCCCTTTGTATAAAATTCTGTAATAGTCAAAACTAATCTATGGTGAAAAACAACACTGGTAGCCTTGGGCAGGGTGAAGAGTGAGTACAAGGGGGCACAAGGGAAATTGCTGGGGTGATGATGATATTCTAAGGTATACCGAGGGCTAAGGTTACACAGACATACATTTGTCAATGCTTAGAAAATACAAGTCAACCCTCTGTATCTGTGGGTTCTGCATCTGTAGACTTAACCAAGTGAAAATAGAAAATAATTTTTTTTAAAAAAACTGCATCTATATTGAACAAGTACAGACAGTTTTTGTCATTATTCCCTGCATAGTATCTTATAGTTTAGATAGGAATGCCCCCCATGAGCCTCAAGTATTTGGGTGTTGTGGAATAGCTTTGGAACCATGTGCTATTAGAGGTGGGGCCTGGTTGGAAGGGGTGGATCCCTAGGGCTTGATCCAGATGGACATAAGCTCACTCCACTGTTCCTTGTTCACTTGGCTTCCCATCTACCAGGCTGTGAAAAGCTCTTCTTCTCGTCATGCCTCCGCCATGTGCTTCCAACATTGCCAGCTGCCCGTGACAATCTGAAACTATGAGCTAAAATAAATTAAATCACCACCCCCCAGTTGTGGATGTCAGGCATTATGTCCCAGCAGTGAAAAAGTAACTAAGGCACAACATAAAAACTATCGATACACATCATTTACATTATGTTAGGTGGTACAAGTAATCTAGGAATGATTTAAAATATATGGGATGATGTGCATTGGTTCTTTATGAATACTATGATATAAGGGATTTGAACATCTGCAGATTTTAGTATCTGAGGGGGTCCTGAAACCCACCTCTCTCTGAGGAAATTGAGGAATGACTATACTTTTAGGAACTTAGGTAAATCTTACATTAAAAGAAAATTCTGTACATACACCAAACTCCAGTTTGTGGTAGGGATGCTAAAGTGTTAAGGGGATGTGTACTGATACCTGCATTTGACTTTGAAGTGCAACTAAAAATTAAATGTAGACTGGTGAACAGGAAGACAGAAAAAGAGATGGACAGCTATGAGATAAATCAGAGTACAACAGTGGACATAAGGGAGTACTTTGTAAAATCTTTTTAAATTTCTTTGATTCTTTTTACAACAGAATGCTAACTAGTGGGAAGCCTGTAAGTATCCTGAGGAGAAAGCATTTTAAAATGTATGTCCAATGGCCTTCAGAACAAAGGTCAGATAAGTGACCTACACCTTACAAAGGCTACCTGATGGCACTCACATTTTAACATGCTACACTGACCCTCTTGGTCATCTTTCTTGTGATAAAAGGCACTGCTAAGAAAGAGGAAATATCCTTGGAAACAGAAGCACATCTGAGAAAGGAACAGAAAGGGAAGCATGGGAAGGATGCCCAGGTACGCGTCAGAAGGCTGAGGGGAGAGGGTGAGGCCTGAGCTGAAGGTGAGACAACAGAAGCCATAACGACAGGACAAATAGCATGGGCCTCCCTCTTATGTGGATGACCTCCAGCTCTGTAGTTCATTAGCCTTGCAACCTTTGGCAACTTATTTAGGCCTGATTTCCTCAATTATGAAAGGAAATAATAACACCCTCTCACAGGACTGGAATGATCATATGGAAAAAAGTATGAAAACATGTTTGCTGCCTGTTTTATAACTCTGGATATCTGATTTAGGCTACTTATATTTATTTATTCAAATTAATCCCTTCCATGCCAGAGTGCCACTGGACTACCACCCAGCAGGTCCATACTAGCCAATCCTTGTGAGGAAGAGACTGGAGTTGGTGGGATGTTTAGTCAGAGGCATAAAAGATATAACATTTGTTTCACATCGTATTTTTCACTTATGGTAGGTTCAATCCATGTCTTGGCAAAACCACAGTTTTCCACAGTCTTCTAATTTGTCCCCTGCCTCACCTTTGGGCACCTTTTCCCAGCCTCTCGACTGACTAAAGATTGCTCATCTATCACATCATGTCACAAGGAAATCTCATTCCTTAGGAGAAGTCATCCTAAGTCTTATTGTTGGACATTTTCACAGAATTCTATATTCCCTGAGACAATTAAGACAGCTGCTATTTGAGAATTATGTTGAAGCTCACAGAAGGCAAAAAAAAATAAACTGTCTTTGGCACCGTCTCTGGTGCCTAGTAGAATCTTAAGATATGGCAGCTCATCATAACATGGATTGTTAAAGTAATAGCTATCACTTGTCCAAAACTAAAGGACACAGTTAAATGGATTATAGCATATTCATGAGATAGAGTATTAGATAGCCACTGTTTTCAAAGAATGAACTTGTAAAATCAATATATATGTAAATAGATGAGTGTATCAAAAGAAGACACAAGGATAGACACCAAAACATTAGCATGGATTATATCTGGATGGTTGGGCAATTTTTAAATTTTCTTCTCTAAGCTTTTACTTTATTTTCTACAATAAACACAAGTTACATTTATAATAAAATTACATCTTTGATATCTCTCCTATAGCCCACGCCACATTCCTTCAAATTTGCCAATATACTAAAACCACCAGAGTCTCCTGCACACGTGGTAGAGTGAGACTGAAGGTCTCCAGGCAAGCTCATGACACTTTTGTGAGCTTGGTGCCTGACCCAAGTCACTTCTCCTCATGGTCTCGTGGTTTGTTAGTTGTGTTTAATCTTCATCTTGTATAACTTTTGCTAAGTTTTCAATTATTTCCTTAGTATTTACTGTTTTCCCCTTTCTTCCTCCCATGAACAATCTAATTTTGGGGATTAAACAATGCTGGGATTAAACTCAGGACCTCCTACATGCTGGGCAAGACTCTAGCACTCAGTCATAGTCCAGTCTTGATTCAACTTTATAAGCACCAAATATCTTCGCTTCCTGGGTAGTTTAGTGAGGAATATCTAAGATCTACATAAACATTGAATTTACCACAAAGCCATATTATAAAGCCATGTTCCTGAATAATTAATGAAGACATGCTTAAGCTGTGTGTGGTGGTACACGCCTGTAACTCCAGCACTTGGGAGGCTGAGACAGGGGGATTGTCGTGAGTCCAAGGCCAGCCTGGGCTCAGAGGTGAGTTCAGGACCAGCCTGAACCACAGAGTGAGACCCTGTGTCAAAAACAAAAAAATATATGCTGGCCTGTTATATCATGTTATAACTAGTTTCAACTAATGATGCAACAGTACTCTTTTTAATGAGATTTTCAAAAAATGTTTCTGGATAATGGCATATTAGTTCAGAAACTTGGGTAAGCAAACTTTTTCTACTGAAATTAATAAGAAATACCAAGAAATTTCACAACTTACCTACTAAAACAGGTAGGTCTATATATCAAAAATTTTAAAAGCATATTTAACTTTCAATGGCTAGATTACTTTTTTAGCCTAATTAACTTTCCTTCCATTTTTGAATTATGATCATACATGATGAGTGTGTGGTATGATTTAAAAGGTATATCTGCCTGTCGCTGCCCCATTTCTTCCCTGCTAGAATTCTGACTTTACACAGACATCTACTGTGACCAGAGGACTTCTCCGAGGTACTCTGGTTATGCTTCTCCCAGAAAGAGAGAAGCAAGGAAGAGTTAAATGACCAGCAACAGGAAAGATTAAAATAGAGTTTAACCACACATGATCACATACATTAGCACATTATGATCCCCTTAAGTAAATTTTATTATTTCAATTTACAAATGATGAAACTAAGACTGGGGATTAAACTGAATGATTCACTTGAAGTAGCAGATCCTAAAAATCAAACCCTGTCCTTTCCTCTCTGACTTTTACTATCATTTTGCTAATACATGTTATTTCTCTGGATAAGCAAAGAATAACTTATCTTTGGAAAAATCAGATAAAATATCCAATCTTACAGCCTTACCAGCCTATACTGAATGAGCATACTTCTGTTTGCAATATGGAAGATCAGCAGTCTAAAATTTATACATTTGAAAAACGCTTCAAAAATCAATACTCCACACATTAATATAGTCAGTCACTTTTGATCTCAAATTCCCATATTGGTGATATTCACGTTATGGATTAACAAGTACCAAATACGACTTTGCCTAGTTTGAAAAGTGTTATTTTAGGCATCCTCAGAATCCAGAAGGTGTGACGTATTTCTGGGGCTCAGTTTATTGCAGATGAAGGAAAATAAGTCATTACCAATGTTTGATGAAACACTCCAAATTTTGTCTTCAGCCTCGTCTTTGTGTGTGTGTGTGTGTGTGTGTGTGTGTGTGTGTGTGTAGAAAAGCTGCCATAGTTCACATTTCTAATTGGCAACCATTTCCTTCTGCTTAACATATTTTCCTCACACTTATTAAATGCAGATGAGTAACAGGTTCACAGTTCCATCCATGTCTTGGTTTCTTCAAAGGTAAATCAGAGAAGAATTAGCAGTGGTTTCAGGTCTTAAGGGCTTTTGCAAAGTTCCTTAATCAAAACAGCTTCATGATTTGCCCGAGATAAGAGATCTGAATAAGGTACAGTCCAAAAGAGAAGGAATGAATCACCCTGGTCCTCCTCCCAACTCACTCCTTCAGAGGCTTTTTTCAAATGCTTACTGGAGGATACACCTCAGCCTTCTCCGACCCTGAAGAGGGTCTGTAGCATTTCATAACATCAAATGACAATGACTAACCAAAACAATATTCCAGTCATGACATTCTTCTCTTTTGTCTCCAGGTCATGTCTAAGATTATATAAAACTACTTTTGACTATCTTAGCCACTGCTGCGACCAAACAGTGCAACAAAGAACCTTCCAACAGATGGTAAAAACTCTCGGCCAGGGTCATAAAGCCTGTTATATGGCAAGAGCACAAGCTTTTTCTTAAATGATATGCATCAACAACCCATCATCCCTACCAACACAAAGACAGTAACAATGAAGCGTATATCCCACTGTCACCCCATGACGTAGCCCAAAAGCAGAAGACTATCCTCGTCGGGACAAGGTTCAGGTTAAGCTTCTACGGGAAAGATAGAGCCATCAGCTTCCCGCCAGCTAGTGAATAGCTTAGGGACTCCACGCCCCACTTCCGGGATCGCTCAGGGCCCCGCCCACTTCCACGTCAGAAACAAGGCCGGGACACGCCCACCTCTGGCACGCCCCTTCCCGGAAATCCGTCCCGAGAAACCTGCAGCCGCTAAGTCTTCTACCCGAGTGCGCCGGCGATACTTACTTTCGTTTCCGCGACAAACTCCCCAGAACCAAACTAGCGTGGAAGCGGCGGGAGCAGAATCGGGAATGACCCTGCCGCCGCGGCAGCCTCGCTGGGGAAAGCACTCAGCCCCGACGAGGGTCAAAATGTGGTGGGCTGTGGAGGGGCCCCCGGGCTGCGCGCCCCTGCGTCCCTCCGCTCTCCGCGCCTGTGGCCCGCCGGCTAGCCGATTCCCCGACGCTCTTACGCCCGTCCAGCACAGCCGCTCTCGGCCGCCGGATGTGTGGGCCTGAAGGGACAACCGCGAGCTGGAGGCCGCTTGATGGCGCGCCCAGTCGGCCCGAGTGAGCTCAGCGGGTGGGCGTGGACGGCCGCTCCGCCCGCCCCTGCTCACGCCCGGCAGAAAAGCGCGCGCGCGCGCTGCCTCGGGCGGTGCCAAACTCCCGCAAGTTGAGTCCTGACCTTGTGCCCGCCACAGAAGCACAGCTTTACTTTCAGGTTACTTGGGAGACAGCATTAAAGAGAACCGAAGGTAGAAGCCTGTGCAGCGGTAAAGACAGGTTGGCTGAAATCCACCGGCAGGGTGCAGATGAGGGCGAATAGGGGATTCCAAATTAGCACCTGTCTGTTAAGTGGGGCTGTCAAGGGATAAATGTGATATATTTGGAGCCCTTTTAACATGTTAATTGTGAAATCAGCAAAATATGTACTTGGTATTAGTGTAAAGAGCAAGCTATTTTAATAATTGTTGATGATATGTGTCATGATTATATATTATAAAAAAGATAAATATGTCAAGAGAGTAAGAAGACAAGCTAGGGATTCACAAAAGACATCTGACCGAAAATATTTTAAAACTGTTAAAATGTAACAATAAGAAAATATACAACTTGACCAAAAACAGGCAAAATCTTAACAGAAACTTCACCATACAGATAAATATATAAAAAGATGCACAGCCTTGTAAGTAATTAGGGAAATGGTAATTTAAACAATGAGATAGCACTACACAATTACTAGAATAGCTAAAATCTAAAATACTGACAACTGCTGATAAGGATGTGAAACAACAGAAACTCATTTATTTCTGGTAAGATTGCAACTATTAACAGCCACTATGGAAAATAGCTTAGCAGTTTCTTATAAAGCAAGATTTACTATGTGATTCAGCATTTGCACACATTAGTATTTACCCAAATGAGTTGAAAGCTTTTGAATCCACACAAACATGGATTTTGATAGCAGCTTCACTCAATAATTGGCAAACTTGAAAGCAACGACTTTGTCTTTCAATTTTGAGTGGAAAAGGGAAAATAACTGGTATATTCACACTGTGAAATACTGTGAACCTCAAAAAAATAAGTTATCAAGTCACAAAGAGAGTCAAACGTTTTTAATTGAAAGCAATCAAATGACTGTGACATTCTGGAGATTGCAAAATCATGGAAACTGAAAAAAAAAACCTATGGTGGTCCTGTGTTAGCGGGGAGAGAGGGATGAGTAGTCGAAGCACAGGGGATTTTTAGAGCTGTGTGTGTTACACTTCAGCAAAAAAGTGTCTGCATTTTGCCCATACTCTGAGACTCTGCCTAGGACTGGAATTAAAGGTTGTAGAATAATCTAGCAGAGGAAATTTTAAAGCAGACCAATGTTGAGGCAATGGCATGGGTTCTGTTGGCTGCTTTTACCAAGATCTGTGGTGAAAATCAGGAGCAAATATTAAAGGCAAATATTGTAAAATATTTACTGTTTGAAGAGAAAGAAAATACCTATAAAATTAGGGTTAAATAACAGTTTGCTGAAAAAAGTAGCATTCAAAGGAAGCCAAGTATTTTTCATCAGGATAGTACGAAAGGTGCCCCATGGGTATATTGGGAATCAACAAGAAGTCACCCATCCCAGGCTCAAAGAAGAAAAGTGAAAGACTTTGCTTTGATAAGAGTGCCCTAGGGAGACGGTATATTCAGAGCTGCCTGGGAATATGTTTTCCACAGTTCAGCCACCCAGGAACTTAGAATTCTGTCTCTGCAGCAAGAATTCAAGCAGGCCTGGCTACTGCTGAAGCTGGCAGCAGAACTTGCTGTCATCCATGAGGTGTGGTTTTGGTGTCATACTAAAGGCAAGAGTTGTGAGGTCATGGAAGCTTCCACCAAGATTTCACAGGAAGGCATGGGAGGTCAGGCAGTGCGTCCTTGAGAGTGCAGTGCATGAAGTTGCAAGAGTGAAGTCACAGGTGCATTGGAGAGCCCAGGGTATTGGGGATATCAGGAATATGGATTATCTGGTGAGGAAAGCTGCAATATACAAGTGAAGCCAGCCCAGGAGAGAGGCCATATGTGCAAGGCCTCCCAAGCCCTTTGTACATCACAACTCATCATGATCTACGGGATGTAATGTCCGTGCTCAGTTTTGACCTTACTTTGGTCCCATTCCTTTCTGCTACCCTACTTCTCTCTATAGGAATGGAAATGTCTACTGTGTATTATTGTAGTGAAGTGTTTAATTTTCTTTTGATTTGTACAGGGGCTCACTTCTAAGAATTTGCCTTGAGTCTTAGATGAGACATTGTACTTAGACTTTTAAGCAGTGCTGGAACTATTAAGATTTTAGCAACTCTTAGAGATAGATTAGGTGCATTTTGCTTAATAAGATGGACATGAGTATTTTGGGGCTGGGGTGAAATGTTGTGACTCTGTGGCTTGAGTGATATCCCCTAAAAGTCTTACATGTTTGGAAGGTGATTGGTCATGGGATGCTGTAGTCAATCAGTGGATTAGTCCACTGATGATTTCATGAGCTCTTAGTAGGTGAGGCTTAATTAGAGGGATGGATCAATGGGGGACATGACCTGAAGAATATATTATATATTATTAGCATACGTTTATGATTCATGTGGAGACTATTGTGGTTTTGATCTGGAATGCCCCCCCCCCAGTCTCATGTATTTGGGTGTTATGGATTGTCTATGGAACCATGTGTTGTTGGGCAATTGGGCCTGGTCTGGAAGGATGGACTGCAGGCATGTGATGGGGGCTTACCACACCTTCCATACCTGGAAGGGGCAGAACACTGAGGCTGGATCAGGGACAGATCACTGGGACAGAACTTGAGGGATATCAGCTGCTTCCTACTAAAGGACGAGACTCAACTTGCCTTGATTTGGCTTCCTGTTAGCAATGTCATGAAGAGCTGCCTCCACTTGTGCCTCTGCTATGTACTTCCACTGTTGCTGGCCGCCTCTGAGTGGACTGTGACCTTCAGAAACTGTAAGTTACAATATACATTTCCTCTGGTTTGTGTTTGTTGGGTCTTGAGTCAGAGCAATGAAAAAGTGACTAAGACCAGGGGGTTAGTTCATATTGTATCACTATGTTCATTCTTACTTTCCCTTTCCTGTTCCTTTTCCTTCCCTCTTGTCTGGCCCCCATTCCCAAACCCCCTTCCTATCTTCACAGAGTCTACCTCTCTGTCTGTTCAACTATGTATTTTATCCTTTAAATTATATTTTAAGTTTTTGATAGAAGAGAAATCATATGATATATAACCTTCTACATCTGATTCGTTCACTTAGCATTATGTTATTAAGGGGCATCCATTTTCTACTAATGACAAGAGTTTATCCTTCTTTATGATGAAGTAGTTGCCCATTGTGTATATATACCACATTTTCCTAATCCATTTGTCTGTCGATGGACATGTAGGCTATTACTAAAATTTGGCTATTATGAATTATGTTGCTATAAATGTAGGTATGCAGGTTTCACAGTAATATGATGTCTTCAGCTCTTTAAGGAATATGCCCAGAAGACCTGGATTAAATGTAATTTCTGTTTTTAGTTTATTAAGGAATTTCCATACTGATTTCCATAGTGTTGTACTAGTGTACATTCCCACCAACAATGTAGCAAGGTTTATTTTTCCCCCAGCCTTGTCAGCATTTTGTGTTGTTGTTTGAGACAGGATTTTTCTCCATAGACCAGTCTGGTCCTCAATGCACTATAGAGCCCAGGCCGCATTGTTGTTTTAAAGTACTTGATGATGGCCATTCTTAATAGTGTAAAGTAGAACCTCATGGTGGTTTTGATTTGCATTTCTCTTATGGCCAATGACGTTCAAATTTTTTTCATGTATTGTACATATTAGCCATTTGTCTTTCCTTTTTTGTGTCTTTTGCTGTTTTCTTTGCTGTGCAGAAGCTTTTCAGCATAGTCCTGTTTGTTGATTCTTGGTGTTAATTCTTGTGCTGCTGAGATTCTATTCATAAAGTTTTTTCAATGCCTATGTCTCCTAGAATTTTACCTATTTTAACTTCCAGTAGATTTGGTAGGTCTGTTTAAATTTGTAGGTCTTTGATTCATTTGATTTGACTTCAATGCAGGGTACCAGTATCCCTTGCATAAAAATCCTAAAGCTGCTTAGTTCTTAATTGTGTGATTCTAGATTACCAATTATCCATGTGCAGCACTTTCCAGAATAGCATTTTTTTCAAGGTGTTGAGCATATTTTTATTTGGAAACGAAGGATAGAGGGATTAAACCTCCCACTATCCAGGAGGATGTCCTGAATGTGTTGCCCCATAACAGCATTTTTATGTTATATGTGATACCATGCTATTTTTTCTATTAAGTTTACACTGTTACCTGAAGGCTAATTGAGTAATCAAATCCATATTTAAAGGTCTTAATTATTTTTTAAAAATCTATCACTTTATGATTTTTAGTAACTTTCTTTTTCCCCCACTATTTTTATTTATATAGAAATGTAATACATAGTATTTACAATGAATTTGGGTGTTTCATACATCTATGTGTCACATCAACTTCACAATCCCTTCCCATCTTCTACCCTCCCAAACCCTCCCGGCCCCTTCCCCCGGCTCCGGCTATCACTTCATATGGTTCCAAAGAATGTCTGTGTTCTGGGTTTTCCAAGTCCGAGAAAACATACAGTGTTTAACATATTAATCTTCTGCGCCTAAGTCATTGGACTCACATCACCACTCTACCCCAGCTTCCTATTCCTCTAATGGATTTGCAGTAGTCAAATCTTGGTATCTCCTCTCTGAGCCCAACCAATCCCTTCATTGGGATATTCACCAAAAGTTTTTTTTCCATATTTTCCTAAATCTTTGTTGTTATTGTTAAACCTGGCCTTACCCACCAGTTCACACTAGAAAATAATTATAAGCATGTAGTTCAAAAGGACAGTTAATTTGGGAAAGAAGAAAAAATAATAAATAAATAAATTTCAATTGCATTAGCTGAATACTGGAAGGTGCATATTTGTAAATTCACAAGGTTATTTTTACATCAATCAGTATCCTTAGGATAAACTTTCACTAGTGACCTAATAATTGAATTGCTACAACAAAACAAAGTTAAATCTATATCACATTGCTACATTAAATGAACTTAAATCTGTACCACATAAATATACTTAAAGCGACAGACATGAAGGCAAATCTAGTTATTTCAAAATTTCCTAACTTTCATATCTTATTTACTCATTATTTCACTGATTACTAACCTACTTTTTTCTCAGCTCCTTCTCCTCTAGCTGTTGTCACTTTTTCTCTGGGGTCATTGGTGTTGCTGGTCTCCCTTTCACTGTCCAAGTTTTCTTTAAGTATTTTCTGCAGTACTAGGTCAGTGGCTGCAAATTCCTTTCAGCTGTCTCTATAATGGCAAGTTTTAAGCTCTCCCTTTAAATTAAAAGATAATTTGGCTGGATATAGCAATCTTGCCTGGCATCAGTGTTTTTTTAGTGCTTGTATGACATTGCTCCACGATCTCCTTGGTTTTAGAGTTTGGATTGAAAAATTTGCCGTTATCCTGATGGGTTTATCTTTGTAGGTCACCTTCTGTTTTTCTCTTACCGCTTTTAGTATTTTCTCTTTGTGTTGGGTTTCTAGAATTTTAATTATGATGTGTCCTGATGAGGGTCTCTTCTGATCAAAGTTGTTTGGTGTTCTATATGCCTGCAAAAGTTCCATGTTCATTTCTCTTCTTAAATTTGAAAAATTTTCTTTCATTATTTCATTCAACATGTCCTTTAAGCCTTTTATTTTGTCCTCAGTCTTCTCCTCGATTCCAGTAATTCTGAGGTTATTTCTCCTTGAATCATCTATCAGTCGTTATAATGATTCGCTGTCTTTATTTACTTTGTATTCTTCATGGCCTGTATGTTGCAGCTTAGTCACTTTATTTTCTAGGTCTGACATACTATTCTGAAGTTGTTTAAAGTGATTGCTTATTATTACCTGTGTGTTTTTCATTTCCTGAATATCTGCATTGAGTTTTTCTGTATCTCTGTTGTGTTCTTCTCTAATTTCTTCTTTTGTCTTCATTATCTTCTGGTGTATTTCTTCTCTGGTTTCCTCTAGTTGCTTTTCAAGGCTTGCTTTTTGCTTATCTATGTATTGGTGTAGCTCCTCTGCTGTCTGTTTTATTTCCTGCTTTAATTTCTGCTTTAATTCACTGAATTTCTGGGCCCAGAAGATGCCATCATTTTTGCCATTTTCATCTTTATTTACCCTGACTTCATCTCCTGGAGTTTCAGGTCTTTTTGTAGGAGATTTGTAACTGCGCTTCCCCATTTCTTCTTTGGCCTCCTCTAATTTCTTTTTAAGGCTTGCTTTATGCTTAGCTAAGTGTTCTTGTAGCTCTTGCGCGGTCTGTTTTATTTCCTGCTTTAATTCCAGCTTTAATTCACTGACTATCTGGGCCCATAAGTCACCATCCTTCTTGCCCATCTCTTCTTTGGGTTCTGCAATTTCAGCACCCCTTGAACCCTCCCCTGGGGAGTCAGATCTTTTTGTATAAGATTTGTTACCACATTTCCCCATGGTACTGCTACCTCTAACTGTCTCCGGTGCACAGGAAAGAGAATGGCTCCTGCTGACGTCACTGCCTGTGACGGCTCTTGAGCCCCGTTTCTGATCTGGGAACCCGGGGCCTTTTCTAGGGGAAGCGCACGCTGCGTTTGTAGTACACACACCCACAGGTTGGTGCTTCTGAGGCTTCCCCCCCCACCCCCACTGCCAATTATTCCCGCTTACCCGGATCTGTGCTTACCTCTGGCTGAGATTCTGGCCTCCGGACCTTGTTTGTGATCTGTGTGTACCGGCAGCTCCGGGCCGCACCAAGTAGGCTGCTTCTTTCCTCTTCCGAAGTTACTGCAGGATTTCTGACCCGCCCACAGCCTCCTCTGCCATTGTTGTGTGCTCCGTCCTCTCCCAGCTCCGTTCAGTCAGATGTTCAGGTCCCCGCGAGCTTTCCTCCCGGGGCCATTTGCAGCCAGCTGCAGAGGCTTTCTGGACTGCGGGGATTTTTTTTCCCTCTGGTTTTGATGATGCTTCGGAGTTTCTGGTTTCCTGCTGGTCGCCTTTCAGTTTCTGGGTATGCTCCTCTCTTTCCTCGCTACACCAAACGTGCTTTTTCTAACTATCTTCTTGACTTTTTAAGTGATTTGACGAGGAGACATTGTGCAGTGCTGTTACTCGGCCACCATCTTGACTGGAACCCGTTTTTTAGTAACTTTCTTATGATAAATTCTCAAGGCTTTCCTATGATAAATTCTCAAGGTTGAAACCCTGTCTCAAAAAAATTCTCAAAAATGAGGTTAAAGTTTTAAATGTTTGTAATAAGTATGTTCTTTATAAACTTTGCCATTACTTACTGAAAGAAAAAATTAGTAGTTGCAGAAGAAACTATGGCTCTATGATCATACTGATGATTAAAAATAATTAAAGTGGAGAATTTGCTTTATCAAAGGACAGGTTGTATCATGTGGATATCAATCTAGGTACCTTCAGAATAGCCACTCTATAGAGACTTGAACCTTTTGTGCATGTCGTTATATGAAGAAGTCTGGATCCAGCCAGGAATAGAAACTAAAAAGAAGACTAAACAAGAGAAGTTTAATGTAAAGAATTAAGATCTCTACAACTTCTCTGGTATCTAGTTGTGGAAGGTTCAGTGAGTGGTAGAAATATTAAAGAGCAGAAGAAGGGAGGTTCCTGTGGTGAGAAACTATTAAAGCTTCTACTTCTCCAGAATATCTACTGCTAGGCAATCTTCTTTCCTAATAGACATGTTCCTCCTGGAATGACGCCTTTCTTTGATCTCTTGTTCCTTTAACTCCTTCATGGAGCAATTTAAGCTGCACATTGTTTCAAACCCTGAGATACTGGATTCATCTTAGCACTTATCATTATGACTAGGTGATAACTTGCCATAAAGCAGAAAACACAGAGTCCCCTTTACTTCATCTGAAAGGATTCAATTAGCCAAGTGCCAGAAGGCCTTCTTAAGAAGGCACTGTCAGCTCACTATCAAGCTTTCCCGCATAATGCTACACAGAGAAAAAGACCAGTTATGGCCACACGCCTTAGCATTTCCCAATCCAGATTGTCTTTTCTATTTTCAGAATCAGCTCTTGATAAATTATTGATTACTGAGAACCTAATCCATGGGCTACTTTGCTCAGAGGTAGAGCAGGGTCTGATTCTAGGACATACAACTGTAAGAGAGCAAAGCATGGCTTAAATATGTGCAGAGGACACAAGAGGTAATAATCTCTACTGGGCGCTGCTTGGATGGACATCAGTGCTGTAATGAGGGGAAGGCTAATTCATCCCTACAACAGGCAACAGTTGGATGAGGAGCCAAAACATCTACAGTAACCCACAAGGGAAAATTAAAATCTCAATAGAAAAAGTCAAGGGATAGAAATAAATATAAATTCCTTGCCAAATATTGCAGTTATTTGTGTATGTGGTTTTAATCCTTATAGTGTAATTTAGAATTAAATTTAGGATGTAGTCCATGTTTTCCTCATGTTGTTTAGTTCAGTTTACCCAGTTTTGCATATATTGCTTAATAAACATATGTTGAATAAAAAAAAGCACATTTAGTAGATTAGAAATCTAACTTGATGAAAAAAACAGGAAGTCTGAAATTCATGAAACTTCCTTGATAAACCTAAGAAGTCTGTTCCTGAGCATATATCTAAAGGAAGCCAGATTCATACTATTTTGGTGGCTTAAAACAAATAGTTGATAATGTGTCCAGCCCTTTAGGACAGCTGGCACGCTAAGCCTGTACAATGGAGACTGTGGAAGGCAGTGCCAAGGGAACCCATGTAGCCAGCAAGAAGTAAATGCTTGAAAAAGCTCAAAGAAGGGATTGTGAATTCTTTTACCCTAAAATCGTGATAAATATTTGTGAAAGTAGATGTACTTACCTTAATTTAAACATTACACAATATATACATATTCTAAAATACCACATGGTACCCCACAAATATGTAAAAATTTTTATGTATCAGTTAAAAATGTTAATGTTAAATGTCATTTTTTTAAAATGAATGATTGACTTTGTACCCAAAGCTCATCTTTATTCTGTGTAATGATAAACTGATAATTATACGGAACAAATCCAGTCACCCTCTTCTGGTGTTTCAACAGTTTGACATATAGATTGAGCTATGTCCCACGTATTCCATGGGTTTGGGTTTGATATGGTTCCAGTAATAGGATTCCCTATCCAGAGCCTCTTTATATTGATTCTCTGAGAAGACTATTAGTATAGGTTCTGACACTGATGGGACATTTCCCTTCTGGTGCGTGGAGCCAAAATCAAGGATTCAGTCAAGGGAGCATCTTTGACTTTCGCACATGGAGTGCAGAACTGTTCTTTGCTTTTTTTTGGTGCCTGGAGTAATATGCTGTTGGCCATCCTGGACTTGGTCTGAGTAAGATTCTTACAAATAGTAGGGATTTTTGGGTCCTACTAAAGCTGTGTTTCTATGGTGGTCTTATGTAGCTATAGAATATCTTTTTTATTCTCAGAGATGTCTCTACTTAACATTGACTTGCCTACACCTTCGATCCTTGGAATAGGCCACGTGCTTTACTCTGTTTTCAAAGGCAACATGAGTCTCGTTGGTGTTGCTGTTCTCAGTCTCCACTATGTTCAGTGTATCAGTTGTGAATGACTGGAGATGGTGTTGTCCCAAATGCTTGCTTTTAAAACAATCACACACACACACGCGCGTGCATGATTTAAACATTATTAGTATATATTTGTGATACACAATGATTGCACTCATTTGAGGAATTAGCACATGTACATATTGCATCTTGATCATTTTTACTCTCCTTTTCTCCAGCCTTCCCCTCTTCCCTCTTTCCCACATCCCCTTTCTATCTTTACAACATCTGCCTTGCTGTTCCCTGTATCTCTTTTGGGCTTCTCATTTAAAAAAACATATATATTTAACCTTTTATGTCTGATTTATTTCATTTAGCATTATGGTCTGAAAATCCATTTGTTTTTCTACAAATGACTCAAATTTATTCTTTATGGCAGAGGAGTATTCTAAAAAAACACTTTGTAAAAAGAATAGTACTTTATTATGTGTATAAATACTGCATTTTCTTTACTTATCCATCCATTGATGGCATTGTCTTAGTTATTTTTTCATTGCTGGGACATGGTACCCAATATCCATTACCTAAGGAAGGAAAGATTTATTCTAGCTCACAGTTTCAGGTCTCAGTTCACTCATGGGTGGCTGGCAATGTTGGAAGCACAGGACAGAGGCCCAGAAAGAGGAAAAGCTGTTCACAGCATGGCAGAGAGGAAGCCAAGTGAGCAAAAAAGGGTGGAGCTACATACATCCTTCCATGTCACTTCCCAGTGATCCACCTACTCCAGGTCAAGACCCAATGTTCCACCCCCTCTAGTTTTTTTGGAACAGTGTCTCACTCCATTGTCCAGACTGGTCCTGAACACACAAAGTAGCCCAAACTGGTCTCAGACTCATAACAATCTTTCTGCCTTAGCCTCCCAAGTGCTGGGGTTACAGATATGCACCACGATGCCCAGTTTATGTGGTGCTGGGGAATGAAATTCAGGGCCTTGAGCTTGCTTGGCAAGCACTCTAACTCTGTGCTATTCCTCCAGCCCCTGGCCCCACCTTAACAGCATGTGGTTCCATCTGTTTCCAAATACATGAGGCTTTTGGAAGACATTCCAGATCTAAACCATAATAGACGTATAGGCTACTTCTAGAAGTTACCTATTGTGAATTGTGCTGCTGTTAGCATGGGTGTACATATATCACTGTCATATGATGACTAACTCTTTTAGGAAGACATCAAGAAGTACAGCTGGTCAAATAAAAAAAATGTTTTACTTTTCTACAGAATCTCTGTGGATTCATAGTGGTTGTACTAATCTATAGTCTCACTAATAATATAGTAAGCTTTCTTTTTCCCCACATTCTCAACAGCAATTGCTGTTTTTCAAATGCGTTATTATAGCCCTTCTTATTAGAGTATGATAGATTGTCAGTGTTGTTTTGATTTGCATTACTCTAATCTTCAAATCTACTGAATATTTTTGTACTTGTTGACCATTTGAACATTTTCTTTTGGGAAGTATCTGTCCTGAAATGGAAATATTCTCCATTTTTAATTTGGCTCTTTTATCTTGGAGAGGGTCTGTTTTGTTGAGTTCTTTATATATTCTTGATATGAGTCCTCTGTCCAAGAAGTAGCTGGCAATTTTTTCCATTCTGTAAGTTATCTATTAAATGTGCTGCACACAGGATTTCTAATTTGATACAATATGATTTGTTTCTTCTTGATATTTTTTGTGCAGTTGAGGTTTTATTCAGAAAGTTCTTGCTTATGTCTTGAAGGAGGTTTACCAATTTTATCTTCCAGAAGATCTAGTGTTTCTGTTGTCATAGCTTGGTCTTTGATATATTTTTATTTAATTTTTGTACAGAGTGAAAGATATAGATGTAGGTTTACTCTTCTGTACGTGGATAACCAGCTTACCCAGAACCATTTGTTAATGAAGCAATCTTCCCCAGTGGGTTTTTTTTTTTTTTTTTTTTGGTCCTTTTGTCAAAAATCTGACAGGTAAAAGTGCATGGGATTATTTTTGTATCCTTAATTGAATTCCACTGGTCAACACAGTTGTGCCAGTTCCATGTGTTTTTATTATCATGGCTTAGCACAATAACTTGAAATCTGGCATTACTTTTCCTCCTACTTTGCTCTTTCGGGATCTCTTCTAGGTCCATATAAATTTTGGAAACTTATTTCTAGTTCTGTGAAGAAACTGTTGGCATTGTAATTGGAATTGTATTAAACTTACATATCATTGTCAGTAATAATGGCTATCTCAACAATACTGATTCTCTTTTTCCATGAACAGAGAATATCTTTTCAGTTTTGAATATTTACTTCAGTCTCTTTTTCCAGAATACTATAGTTTTTGTTACAGCAGCCATTTATACAAACAGGATCTTAACAGTGTCAAACTTATCTTGTAGTGTGGGAGGCAGTCAGCATTGAAGTTAAGAGCTTGGGCTCTAAAGGCAGGCAGACCTGGGGATTAATCTTAGTTCCACAATTCTTTCTTCCTAGTATGCCTCCATTAGCTTGTCTGTCTTCCAGAAATACTACTACAGATTGAGGAATACTTTGTCTGAAATACTTACAACCAGAAATGTTTTTTCGACTTTGGTCTGTTTTGAGTTTTGAAATATTTGCATATACATAACAAGATATCTTTTGGGGATGGACCCAAGGCTAAACACAAAACTCAGTTATGATTTACATGCACCTTATGCCCATAATGTGATGATTGTATGTATTATTTGGTGTACCTGTGTCTTGAGTGTGCCCTGCTGTATGGGATCAGATATGGGATTTTTCCACCTATGGCATCATGTCAATGATCAGTAAGATTTAGATTTTGGTTCTCATATATTTAGATTAAAGATGCTCAACCTGTGACTAACATCTATGTCAAAGTCTTGTGTGGATTAAATGACAGTTTATATAAAATGTGCAGCACAGACCAATGTGAGCGTTCTGTCAACGTTAGTGCTATGATTTGAGTTGTAAATGTTCTCCCAAAGCCTCATGTATTTGGAACTGTGTGTTATTGACTTGGGGGCCAGGAAATGAGGGAGGGGCACCGAGCCTGGGGGAGGGGAAATACTGGCAGCTCGTAGTTATTAAGTTGAAGAAGAAGAAACAGCTTCTTCCTGGAAGTAGGCTCTGTCCTGCCTGAGTCTGAAAAAGTTCATGGGCTTTGTTTTTGCGTCGTTGGCTTCTGTCTGCAATGGGGCGAGGAGCTCTCAGTCTCTGTCTCTTCCATGTACCTCCACTGCTGCTAGCTTCCTTAAGAATGGACTGTGTGTGAGAGAAACCTTCTAAAACTGTGAGCTAAATAAATCTTTCTGCTGTTAAATTGTGGATATTGGGTATTTTGTCAGAGCAACGAGAACGTAACCAACATAGCCACTCTATTAGTGTTCCATGAAAAAGTGGACCAAGCTTCAGGGCAAACAAAAGCATTCAATATCCCAGGGCCCCATGAAGGTACAGATACATGCTGAGCCCCATAAAGAAATTGGTTTGAATTCTACCCTGAAATCAAAACTGTCTCCAAAAATCTGTCACCAGAGGGCAGCAAATACACAGCTGGGCTCTTTCCCTAGGTACTCAGGAGACAGGAATATTGACTTCTATCTGGGTTACTTTGTTGCAAAATGTTGAGAATTAAACTCAAGGCCCTAAGCATGCTAGGGAAGTAGTCTTTCACAGAGCCACATCCCCATCCCCTCTGGGCCAGTTTAAATTCCAAACCACCCTGGGGACCTCCCTCCCCCCCCCGCCCCCCCCACACACACACACACTTTTTTTGCAGACTGTACACATAATGCCTCATGGACAGAAAAGTTCACTGACTCAGATGGGCCAAGACACATGACTGGAATTAACCCCATGAGAAGGCATTGACTCTTTCAGGCCACTTATAAATTTGTGAACCATATTTTTGTTTTGTTTTAAAGAAGATATAAAAGTAATGAAGATAAATAAAGATTGTGAGGGTTTTCTTTGAATTATCTAGACTTGTCAGGTAGGTACTTTGTTTTGCCTGAATGCCTTGACGGTCTTGCCTGGGTAATGCCAGATTCAAGCAGGCCTAGCCAGCACAATGGAAGGTGCAGCATTGACACAGGAGCCTGTCCTTGAGCTACTGCAGGGCACAAAGGGTCCTCCAGCTGTATTTGCCTGGACAGTCAGATTTTGGTGGCACGTGCTGGGAGGAGTGGGGGTGGGGGGGATTTACCCAAGGGCTTTAGCACTGAGCTAAACCTCCAGGCCTCTTATTTGTTTTGAATTTTAAAACTTTTTGAGTAGCTAGGCTGAGCGCAAACTTGAAATTCTGCTGCCTTCGCCTCAGAGTACTGAGATTACAAGTACCATCAGGCCCTGCTGAAACTCAGAATTTAAAACATGTGGTCCTTGCATTCCTAACTACAGCAATCTCATTTCTTAAACTGGAATAGGTTTGTGAGAATCATTTCTTGATGTATTTATTCCACTAACTATATGTGTTGTGCATATGCTACTGTGGAATCTGAAGATAGCTAGCTGGTTTATGTTATATTGATAAGTATTAAATTTATCTGATAGGAGGGAAACAGAACCTGAAATATCACTAGATCCCTCTCTGAACCCTCTTATGCTCCTCAACTATCTCTCTGGCCAGAAACGTCTTTGTGGACTCTTTTATTTCTAATTCGGCCGAAGAAGCTGCAGTTACAGGAAGTACCTGAGGAGGAATATACTACCCCCGGGTCTGCTCACCTCTAAGGCTGTGAGCAGCCTAAGCCAATCAGAGAGGAGAAATAGAATAATCTTGCCCGTAAATTTCACGCGTATTCACTGAGGTACTAGTATATGCCAGTGCCATAGGTTTTCCAGTCCTGGTTCCTATTTGTGTGGTGTGCACAGTATATATGTTGTATGTAGAACTGGTAGTGTGGTCGGATTAGCTCTGTTGAAGGAGGTAGGGTCAGGATGACTTCCCAAATCAGACATTCTTGAGCTGAATGTTGAAGGGTTCCTGAGATTTTCCAGAAAGAAGAATCTTAGAGGTGGGAAGAATAAATAAGGCTATCTCAGATAAAGCCTTTTATTGTGCTCTGTATTCAAACATAAGGGTATATACCAGGGTTGAATGCTAGAGGTTGTGACAGCCACAGGAGGCTTTCAGGAGCCTTGACAAGAAAACAGGCTAGAGGACATGTGGGGCCATATCACGAAAGGTCTTGCTTTAAGCAGTGGACAACAATGAAAGGTATTTAAGCTGGAAGGTTAGCTGTAGTTGAAGTGGGTTGGCTTATGGCATATTTGGCTCATGTCTGGGATACTCAGATCTAGCACACTAGGTGGCACTCTGTACATATGAGGCATACCTCAAGTCTTCCTGCCCCTTGAGGCTGACCAATCTTCTTGGCACCCATATGCTACATGTTTACTTCCTTGTCTGTAATGTAGTGCGTATATGGTAAAAGGCTACCATAAGCGGCTTGATTGAGCATTCCTATCCCTTCCCCATTAGCTCTTTTTTTAAGCGAAATGACCTCCCGATTAAAGTGGACTGCATGCTCCGAGACGGCTCTCCAGAGAGTTCCTCTCTGTGGTTCCACCCTCCTCAGCTGTTCACAGACCACAACTAGCTCAGCACATTCTTGGGCTCATGGAAGAACCCTTTGGTAGTGGAATAGAGAAGGGCAAATTTGGAGGTCAGCAACAAGATAGGAGGTGACCATGTAATATTAACACATTACAGGGCGCCACACACCCCAGGCTGCTGTAGTTTGAATGTGTTCCCCAAAGATCAAGTGCTGGATATTGATCACAAATGTGGAGATAAGAACTAATGGAAAGTTTCTTGGTCATGGGGACATTGCCCTTATGAATGGATTGCTGCTGCTACTACTCTTTTTGCCCCTTCTGCCTTCCTGCATGGGATGATGCACCAAGAAGGGCCTCACAAGATGCCATCCCCTCTACTTCAGACTTCCTGGCCTCCAGAACCCTGAGCCAAATGAATTTCTACTCATTATAAATAAAGAGGAGAAGTTTGTGGTGGTGTAGCTGGGGCAACACAGTGGACTACTGCACAGCTTTACCATGGCTTCATATTCTAGGGAATAAAACCCAATAACTAAATATTATTAAAAAGTAATTCCAGACTTTGTATTTTCAAGGAATGGTAAACAGAAGAACTGTCATAAATATCTATCCATCCCAGGTAAACACAGCTGACAGACCAAACTAATGGTTACTACAAAGTTCAGCTTAGTGAACCAGTGAGTTTATTGGAGTTACCAGTGTGGGGGGTTACTTAGTTACAGGAGGATGGCCAACTCACAGGCAGCTGCATCACCGAAAAGCACTCCCCCCGCCCCCTGCACACTGCCTCCAAGGACCCACCCTCAGCTGCAGTTTGTCTTTTATTCTTCTCTTGTTTCAGATTTTCTCTCAGGACTCGCCCTGCTGGGAGGCTGCAGTTCTCTTTGGCTGCACAGGCAACACATCTTAGCAGCTCTCCATCCTCCCTGAACGTGAGCAGTTTGGGAACTGGGATTCAGCTTACCTCATTTATTCTAATATATTGGCTTTTGGGTGACCTTTTGGAGCTTAAAAGGTGCTATGTAAGAGTTTGTTGACCCCACACCCAACGCAGTTCTTCCCATGCTATGTCCAGTTTGCTCATCCCCTGCCCCTTTTTCTCTGATGGCACTACAGAGACCTGAGAATTCTAGCAAAGTCTGAGCTCTACTTGGAGGATGGAGAAAATTCCAGGGATTAAAAAAAATTTTTTTGTCAAAAATGGCAGAGAGCACTTAACAGCCTTGGTCTTCTTCATCACCTCAACTAAGAGGTGATGAGGACCTGTTCAGGCACAGATAATGACAAATGGCCCAGGGACAGCATCACCAGGCCAACTCTGTAGACTAGAAAGCTGTGCATTCCTCTGACTGCCTTATTTCCCAAACTTGAATGCTGCCTGGGAAGTGAGTGATAGTTACTGTTTACTGAATGCATGCTAGGTTCCAGGCCATATACTATTCTGAGTTCTTAGGCGTTTGAGCTTTGGAAGTAATAAATGTGACCCCTGTGAAGTCACTGTTACTTTTATTTAACAGATGAAAATGAGGCCCTGAGAGGAGAGGCATTTCTTGATGTTACAGACTTAGTAAGTTGCGCAAGTAGGACTTAGGTCCAAATCTCTACAGCTTCAGAGTTTGAGTTCTCTGTATTTGTCCAGGACTTTACAAACACTGGGTCTCTCAAGGGAGATCAGAATTTGTCCTGATAATACTATGAAAAAAACAAAAAAAAACAACAACAACTTTGCCGCTAGGTTAAAGGAGTAGCTTGACAATTAAAGCATTTGCCTAGCAAGCATAAGGCCCTGGGTGCAATTCCCTAGCACCACATAAACTCAGTATGGTGGAACACACCTGTAACCTCAGCAGTAAGGAGGGTGAAATGAGAAAATTGCTGTGTGTTCAAGGCCAGCCTGGGCTACACAGTGATTTCAGGACCAGCCTGGACTACAGAGTGAAACCCTGTCTGGGAAAACCAAAAACTCTTGTTGCTTCCTCCCCCACCTGCCCATGCTGATCCTCCTGTCCCACCTCCTCTCCTCCTCCCTGGCTTGTCACTGGTGTGTGGCACTGTATAGCAAAGTCCCTGAACTGTAAGTCCTGGCGCATATCCTCTGCTAGGAACAGTGCAATACAGGCTGACTTGTGAGCCAGGGCAGCAATAATTAAAACAACAAATTCTGGTTGTTAAATAATGTCTTCAGTTCCTAAAGGGAAGAAAATATACATAGTGCTAAAATAATGTTTTGGGCATTTACTAAGCCTAAGGGCTAAGAATTAAATAATATGATTGTTTAGATCCTAATCCTCAAAGCCCATGTCTTTGAAAAGTGGCTTGTCTTTTCCCCCTGAAGATTTTATTTATGGCTTTGATTTGGAGAATTGCAGAAGGAAGATTTCTTGATAGCTGTGAGGTTTTTGCCAGGTAAAACTCCTTTTTTTCCCCAGGTGCACTTGGGTAGGGGAAAAGTTTTCTAATCCCCCAAGGAGGAATCAGTGTCTATAGAAACAATCCATGAAGTTCTCACAGGACCCTACTGCCACCAGCTGCCTATGCATAAGTGACAGCACATTGAAAGGTTGGCATTAGATGCACCTGAATTCATCGGCTGCATCAGATTAGAAATCAGAGAGCTTTTTTAGGGTCTCGCTCTGCAGCCCCAGCCAGTCCTGAACTCACATGGAGCCCAGGCTGGCCTTGGACTCAAGGCAATCTTCCTGTTTCAGTCTCCCAAGTTCTGGGATTACAGGCATGACCTACCACACCCGGCTTATGTGGTGGTGGGGAATCAAACTGGAGTACTTTGCACTTGACTTAGTTTGCTTTGGCTTCCAAATCTCAAGAAACCAGCAAATTGGAAAGATTAGTCTATCAACTAGTTCTCTTTCTTCTGATCTTGCTGTTTGGGGTTTGCCGAGCCACTGTATGACCTCTTGGACATTATCTGCTGGGATGGGCACACCCTTGATGGCTCAGCCCACCAAACCCCCCGCAGGTGCCCAGGGGCATCCGAAGGTGCAGCTTTCAGCTCACTTTCGCTCAGCCATCATTGTCCTGCTGTGATGGTTGATACTGGGAAAAAAAAAAAAAAAACTTTTACCATGTAGAAATAATCCAGCATGTAGGGCTGAGGATATTGCTTAATGGTAGTTTGTATGCTTAGTATACCCAAGGACAGTGTGACAGATGAAGAGATTATGGCAATTTGAGGGAATCAGGAACCACACTTGGATTATGGTTGGGGACCACGCCTAGATTGGGAATTGAGAACCACCCTGGATTACAGTGTGAGTGACTTGTGCGCCAGCGAATGAGGGAAGAGCACCCATCCAGATGTGGGAGGCCCAACTGGAACTCCAACAGTATAAACGGAAGGAAGAAGAAAGATTGCTACAGCTTCTTCCTCTGGGAAAGCTCTCACCTTGCTACTCACCACAGATCTTCATGATTCACTCCAGCCTCAACTTGCACCTATCTGCCTGTCGCTGATCTTCATTCACCAATCTTCAGTCTCTGGTCTTCGCTATTGTTCTTTGAACAACTGAGATCCATAGCAGATTCTCACCAGCTGTCCTGCACTCTCAGTGGGTGTTCTACCTTGCAGCAGAGCAGCCATCGGGCCCTCCAGCTCTTGCATGTGCAGGCCGCCATCTTGGAATATCTTTGTCCTCAAACTTGGAAGCCTTCCAAATAGTTCCTTTTTGTTATAATTTCTGTAAATTCTGCTTTTTGTAAGAACCCAAACTAGTACAGTAAGTAAAAAGAATAAAATCATATGGGATTATTATCATGTATGCAGTCTATCACAAACTAAAGTGACATTATGTGGTGCATGACGGTTTTTCATTCTTTAATCTTTCATATTTTTGCTTTGGTACATCTCTTACAAATCCCAGCTGAATTTAACTCTTTAAATCAAGTTTGGCTCTGTCTTTTTATTTATTGATTTTGAGACAAAATCTTACTCTATAGACTACAATGGTCCTGAACTCACTATGTAACCCAGGCTGGCCTTGAACACACAGAAATCTTCCTATCTCTGCCTCCTGAGTGCTGGGATTAGAGGCATTCCCAGATCTGTGGTGCTGGACAATTGAACTCAAGGCCGTTTGCTTGCAAGGGAAGCACTACTAACCTCTGTGCTATTCCTCTGGCTCCTTGACTGTGTCTTTTAACCAATGTATTTGTACATTTATTTTCGGTAATTATAGATGTGTTAGTATTTTTCCAATCATCATATTTTGTATTTTTGATTTGTATTTTTATTATTTATTATATTCCTCAATTTTCCCCGCTTTTACTGGTTATTGTCTTCCTCAATTCTTACATTGTTGTTGGTTTTGAAACAGGATATTGCACTATACTCCACGCTGGCCTCATACTCACCGCAATCCTTTTGCTTCAATCTCCTGAGTGTTGGGATTACAGGTGTGTGGCACTATATTCGGCCTTATCTTTTTAAAACAACTACATTTTTGTACCATTTGCCTTCTAACTTGGCACTCAAGTTTTATTATTTTAGTGCTTCTCCTAGAAACTAGAACATACATATATCATTTAAAAGTCTAAAATTAATCTCTCACTCTCTTCTCCTCCAGAAACAAAGGAAGAACTGGCTATCTTAATTTAGGTTATACCATCTCTTTCATATGTTACTTTTGCCCCGCTGTATAGTTACACTGGCTTTTTATCCTGATTTACATTGTTATTGTTTTCTACAGCTGTCATTTGTTTAGATTCAACCACACTATTGTTCTTATTTCTCCTTTCCTTGTGCATGTCCGAACTTTTTAAATTTCTTATGAAATTATTATCCTTCTAAAGAAATGTAAAATTATTTTACATTTTTATTTTTTAAGACAGAGTCTTACTTTATTATCCAGGCACATCTCAAACTCACAGCAATCTTCCTGCCTCAGCTTACTGAGTGCCAGGATTACAGGTGTGTACCACTATGCCTAGCTTATGTGATGGTGGGGAATTGAACCACAGCCTTTTGCTTGCTAGTCAAGTGGTTTAAACACTGCAGTCTTCCTCCAGCCCATGAGATATACAATTTTTAAAAATTCCTTCACTAATATCTATTCACAACAAACTATATTTTTCGACTTTGTGAAATGTATTTACTTTGATAATTGAAAGGTCCAGGTTTAAAGCTATCTTTTTTGCAGTATATTGATGTTCCACTATTTTCTTCTGCCTATTATTGCTGCTGAGAAAGTTGTTGTCAAATAAGTAATAGGTGATACAGTGGGTTTTTTCCATTTTTAATTTGCATGTGACAGTTTTAGCACACTGTGTCTGGATATTGGCTTTACCTGTCCTGCTTTAGATATGTGATATTTATTAACTATGAGTTCTATTGTCTACTACAAATCCTGGTAATTCTCAGCTGTCTTTTTTGAAAGATGGAAATTACTCATTTTGTCATTCTAGAAATTCAGTAGTACAACCAGAGTATATCCTTTTACTCTTTTCTCTGTCTCCTAATCTAAATTTTATCTCTCATTTCTTTCCTTATTCAGATGTTTTTCAGTTCATTAATTCCTTCTTCATCAGTGCCTAATTAACCTAGTCACATTTCAACATTTATGTATCTCAATTCTACTTATTAATTTTTCAGTCACTTTTAAAAGTCTTTAAACATTTTATAAATGTATTGTGGTTTGGATCTGGAATGTCCCCCAAAAGTCTCATGCATTTGGATATTTTGTATTATCTATGGAACTATGTGCTGTTAGGAGACGGGGCCTGGTCTGGATGGGTGGATTAGATTCCAGGCATGTGGCTGATTGTAGACTGCAGGCAAGTGGATTGGATTACAGGCATGTGGATTGGATTGCAGGTGTGTGGTGAGGGCTTAAACGTAGAAGGGAGGGAACACTGAGGCTGGACCCAGAAGGGGTAGATTACTGGGATGGGATCTGGAAGGATATATGCTGCTTCCTGCCTTCTTTCTGGATGTGACTTGACCTGGCTTCTGCTTTGCAATGTCATGAGGAGATGCCTCCACCTCTGCCCCTGCCATGTGTTTCCACTGTTGTGAAGCCCCTGAGTGGACTGTGACCTGAAACTGAGCTAAAATTGAATTTTTCCTCCCATATTTGTACATTTTGAATATTGAGTCACAGTGATGAAAAAGTAACTAGGACCACATGGATATTTTGTGTTACATATGTCATAATGTTAATAATATGAAGTTCATGGAAGATTAAATTTGTTGGTGTTTTTGCTTCTTCACAATCATGATGTTTAGTTTTCCCATGTTCTTGGTGAAATTGGAGGGCTTATGTTAAGGAGATTTTAATTACAAGAAATCTTCACGATCGTGAAATGATGTTTTCCTCCAGAAAGAGTTTGTTTGGGGGCTAGGGGCATAGCTTCTGAGTGCTTGCCTAGGAGGCTCAGAGCCCCAGGTGTGATCTCAGGTGTGATTCCCCCACAACCCCAGCTGAGTATGGTAGTACATGCCTATAATCTCACCACTCAAGAGACTGAAGCAGGAGGATTTCTGTGAGTTCTAGGCCAGTCTGGGATACAAAGTCATTTCAGGACCAGCCTGAACTACAGAGTGAAACTCTCTCTAGAATTTAAAAAAAAAAGTTGATTTTTTTTTTTCCTATACAAGTGTTCCTTTCACTTGTGGCCACTCCATTTCTTCAGATATCCCAAACTTTGTAAAGGTGAATAGCATAAGGTCCACAAAGCTCCATAATTTCTGTAATACCAGAAAATTTTTCTTTTTTAAACAGGTCTGGAGATTGAGGCCAGGACCTTCAACTGAGATGCATCCCAGACTCCCCATCTCCCTTTATTTGAGACAGGATATTGCTATCATTAAGTTGCCTAGGTTGGGCTAGAACTTGTGATGCTCCTGCCTAGGCCTCCAAAATGGCTTGGATTTAAACCTGCACCACTGGGTTGCCCAGGAGAGTTTCTGTCTCCTTTATAAAGGCAGATGTATTTCTCTACCCACTTCATCACAAGCACAGAACCTCTTTTCACAGGCCTCAATTTGGCTGCCCACATTGCACACACCTTACAATCTGGTCTCACTGGATGTTTGCCAGGTTATTGGAATTAGCTGATTAGACCCTGATGCAGCCTAAGATTCCAGGCTTGTATACATTCTGATGTTAGCAACTAATTGTTGGGGGATTAAGAGCTGGGGAATATACTTCAATGTTTCTTTAGCTTCTTAGGATCTTACAAATGCATTTAAAGTATATTTGTTGTGATTCACCTGGCACTTAGAAGTTTTCCAACTGCCATAGTCTTTCCTAAATATTTTGTCTGCCACAGAACCAAAAATGAAATGTCGTTAAGCTTTTAACCTCAATTGAGACACCTGTTTAAAAAATCTCCTACAAAACCTGAGAACCTTGTGACACTGTTGTTGAGCCAGAGGAGGCGGCAGCTCAGATTTCTCTTTTGATCACTAGGAATTCCCTACTAGAGTCCGTGGGGGTCATATCCTTAAAAATCTGTGCTCAGTGCTGCTACAGTCCACATCACATCCTTCCGTAGCCCTGGAAGTCCAGAGCACAAGAAAAGTTTGGTTGCTCTCAATGTTCCCAGCGGTAGTAGTGGGACCCTCATCGAGCTTCTTCAACTCTGCCATTCTGTAAAATGAGGATCATACTAAAACCTTCCTACAGACAGTACCAAAGTCAAAACTGCAATCATTGACTCAACAGTTGAAATTCATAACACACGGTGTGATTCCGATGATCTTTCTCAATGCATTTTCATAAAACAAGTGACTGAATGTGTTGCATTTTAGTATATCACTTAGTGTCTGCTTATTTTTCTGTCTTGAGACTTGTGTGCTTGCCTCTTCCCTGAGTACAAGGAACCTACTGTGTTCTGGAACCACCATTATTTTCCCCAAATTTCTGACAACTGTTTTGCATTGAACAACATACATCTGTTTTTTACCAACTTCTACTAGAAAGAGGCTGAAGAACCTAATTGCATAATGAAAAAGGCCTTTGCAAGTTCCTAAAAGGAAATGGTGTCTTAGATTGTAGCCACAGCTGCATTCATTTCTCTTTTTGTTTTTTCCTTTTCTTTTTCTCTCTGTAGCCCAGGCTGGTCCTGAACTTGTTATGGAGTCCAGGCTGGCCTTGGACTCACAGCACCCCTTGTGCCTCAGCCTCCCCAGTGCTGTGATTACAGGCGTGCGCCACCACACCTGGCTGCATGTGCTGCTGGGGAATCGAATTCAGGGCCTTACACTCGCTAGGCAAGCACTTCAACCACTGTGCCATTCCTCCAGCCCCTCTTTTCTTTTCTTGAACAGCAATTCCCACTACCTCAGTGATGCTGGATTTATTTTTTGCTTTACATTTCTCTGCAATAAGAACTTGAAAACCAATGACCAGGATAGGAGAGTGAGAGGGAGATAACAGGAACTAAGTAAGGTCCCCAGTCTTAAACTGCTAGTGGTTTGGGGGGGAGGTAGAATTAATGTTCTCAGCATATGTGAGGCCAAATTGATGAAACTTTCTCAAAGCTACAGTAGTCCAAGAACCTGGGAAGGCAGTGAGAAGTCCTCCCTTTACAATTCCCATGGAGTTGGTGAGAGGAGGCAGAACTTACTACCTCCTGGTATTCTGAGGTCCGGAAACCCCAGGACCCCAGGATGAGGATGCTGTTGTTCGCCTCTAAGCCATACTGCAGATGCAGCCAGTCTACTGAGCAAGGAAGGAGTACGGGAATGCCAAATGTGCCCTTGAGTCATCAAGGAGAAGGGAGGCACCTGTCTGGGGCATTTCTCCTGAGACTGATTGTCCTGATCGGGTTGCTTAAACTTACAGTCCCCTGTTAAGAGTAGGGACAAGTTTCTTCAAGCACAAGAGCAGAAGAGAAACCAGGGAGTGAGCAAGAAACAATGATATGTCAGACTGGTCAGAAGACCATGATTTCTCCCACAGGATGTGCAAAGAAACTCATGGCTATGTGCAGAGACTTCGCTGGAGTCTTGCTGAGAGCTACATGCTACTGCCTGTGATCCAAGCTGAGGGCGCAGGGGTGTAGCCCTTGCTCTTTAACAAATGTTTAGGAACCACCTCCAAGGACAGGTATCAGCTAAAGTTTGGGCTTATGAGGGTCTTGCTGGTCAACAAATGTTTAAGAATCACCTCCAGGGACAGGTGTCAGATAAATTTTGGGCCAATAAGGAGGCTCCTCCTCTTTGGTAGACACCCTGATGGTTAACCTCTGCATTGTGGAGTAATGTAGGGGCAGTTGGACATATTGAAACTTGTCATGGAAAGTGGTTTGGTGGCTAGAAAGTAGATCCATCTGAACATGAGATGAGCCTACAGAGGACTGGGTTGCAAGGACTGGCAGACTGCGAGGATGGTAGCTTCCTTTAGTGCCCCTGGGGCCAACACAGGCAGACAGTATTCCAATTTTATCTTTGCTTTGTAAAGGGCAGGGCTTTCTACAGCAATTTTTGGAGCCCTTCAGCATATCGGGGACTATTACTCAAGAAGCTACAAGTAAAACAGGATTTAAGGAAAAAGTGCTTGAAAAAACAGAATTTGGGGAGATTTTGAAGAAAATACTTCTGAAGAATACACTGAGGAAAGCGTCTCTGAAAGAGGCCCAAGAGGACAGTTTCAATAAGGCCTTACAGAAAAAAATCTGATGTGATATGTAAATATACCAATTTCTCATGCAGATTACCATTATATATTGAAAATACATGCTAATAAAAGAATAAAAGTAAATAGAAAACATATATTCTAGGAAACAGCTTGAAGATATCTTTAAAAATTGAAAAAAAAATGGTCCTCAAAAAAAGTGACAAAAAATGGCTCTGAAAAATCAGCATTTGAATTAATGGCTCTGAGAAAGTGTTTGATGAGAAAGGCTTAGAAAAGAATGTGAAGAAAAAAGATGTATTTGGAGAAATATTCAATGGCAGTCAACTTGAAAAAGGGGATGAAGGAAACACAGACAGAAAGGGTCTAAAGAGGCTGCTGGGCAGGAAAGGAATGTGAAGATGCAGGTGAAAAGTGCGATGAAGATGACGAAGCTGAGAAGGCTAAGGCGGGCCTGCGGGTACTGTTGGGATGTTAAGGCGCAAGGGTCCCTGGGTACAGGCCCTGTCAGTAGTGATGACAGTGAGGGGAAGGAGGGTACTAAAGATAAGTGACAATAATGCCACTCAATCTTACATTTTCATTCAGGGAATCTCTTCATGGGCCCGTGTATATATTTCAGGGTTATTAATAGTAGTGTTCTATGATCTTGTGCACAGTGGTAAAACGCCATCTAAGACTAACATTTTCATTGTAACTCAGATGTAATGATTTTAAATACATGTTAACTGGCTACTCGATGAAAACATAAGTTATAAAGCTAGTTAAGTTTAAAAAAATATATAGAAAAAATAATCCAAACATAACCCTAAAACATTAGCTCTTGATGAAGCTTTTTTTAAGAGAAAGCAAAAACTTTCGAGTTGAGTCATGGAATAAAAAGAGAACAAACCCAGCTCGATGTTCAGAACTATTTCAAAATTAAAATTACCTGAAGATAGAATACAGTAAGACAGATATTAGACAAACATTAATGAAAAACTTGGATGGATAATGATTAGTCAATAGAACTTCAATAAAACAAGTTAATGGCTTTCTAAAACTCTGAATACATCATGGGCATGATGACTTATGAACAGTTAGTTCGTTGTAATTTTATTTCTTGACAGCACCATCTTCTCCTTGCGGATGCTTCAATCTCTTGGTTTGTTGCTGGTACAGTTCGCATGGACACACAATGGTAGTGCCCAAAGTACCAAGAGGGTGTGCATTTGATGGGCTCTTCCTTCCAGATGTTCCTCAGCCAGTCGGCCCACAATGCCACCATTGCTTTCCTTCTTCTGATACATATTCTTCTGAGCAAAACTAATCTGAAGGGCAAGGACTTTAAATCCACAGAAGTGCAATGTGCCATGCTAAAGCCACACCCTCCACACAACATTTCATTACATGATGAAAAGAGGGACATGGTATTAAGCCAACCTTCAGGAAATTTTCAACAAATTTAATGCTATAAGGCAGCTGAAAACAACTGACTTCCCAGTAACTGGAGGTTGTGGGGCTTCATAAAGTTAAGAAGGTACTCAGGGCAGCTGGGACTGACAAATTGAAGTAACTTTGCAATTTTTGCTAGTGATTCTGACATTATACCTTACAGTTTTGAACCAGTTAGGCAAATTATGGTACATCCACACTATATATCGTTCCTTTTTTTTCTTCTCTCACTATGTGTCATTCTTGAGGAAGGTTCTTCTAGCCACAGCATACCACCATGGAGGACTAGGCAAGGCACTTACTAAATTCAAACAACAGATTTCAACAGTGTTTATAGTATATACTGATTTATACAGAAGAATAAATATAATAAACCTAGTAAAAATTATATATCTAAAATATGTATTGGCTATAGGAAAAAAATTAAAATTAATACTTATCAAGTGAGTGAATTAAGGGGACCAACATTTATTTTTCATATTTTTTCCCTCCTTCAAATATATGAATTATTTCAAACTGAAAAAAATGTAAACATTTTTAAAAAGAAAGAATTTCGGCTTGGATAATGATCAGAGACCAGGTGACCTGTTGAGAAGGAAACTGATAAGTTATTATCATAAGGGATTAAGTTATCATTTCCTTCAGCATCACTAGCTGAAATAACCAGACTTACTCCCTTTTCAGAAAGGACTTATTCTTACCAACAACAAACATGGTCCTCTGATCTGCTTTCTTTAAAATTTACACTCTTATTCAGACTTGCCCCAAAAGGAGTAGGTGGAGGATGACAGGCCCACACGTGACTTTCAATATTAGTTTTCCTCTAGCAGCATGATTTTATTATTGGAAATAGCTTTTAAAAAGTATAATCAGTAAGAGAAATCAGAAAATTAGTTTGGGCAGGAAAATAATATTTGGAAATCAATAGCCTTCATAAATATAAAAAACCTTATGAGATCGAAGATGATGGCAAACAACAAGATAAGGAATGAACTTAAAATAAATGTACACTATGAACATGAGAGGTTTAATGTTGTGAAGGCATGATAGGAATAGTTTACTAACATACATAATGCTGACAAATGAGCTTAAAAAGTCAACATCCCATAAGACAATGGGCAAGGCAAGTGAACATACAAAGGGCGTACACAGAAAAGGGACAGTGCTCACATAAGCACTGCATTCCCCCTAGAACCTCACAACACTTGCATGTTGAAATCAAGCCAACGAACTGCACAACTGGGGCCTCCCCTGTATCCAACCCTACCTTAACTTGTCCCTCACCAGGCAGTGTGTTGCACACAAATGCCCAGTACACTTAAACTTGCTCTCTGCACACCACTGACCCTATGTCAGAGGGTCATTCCTCAGGCCCAAGGTGCATACACAGGCAACAGGGGTCCACCTGGGAAAGCTGGAATGGGAAGAGCCTGGAAGTTGCAGATGGGAAGCCCAGAGTCTAGGGTACTGGGAGGAGCTGTGGAATGACTCCACGGCAGAGGTCCACATGAGTTGTATGGAATGTAGGACCTGGGATACCTCTCACTAGGGCCAAGCATGGTGCTGGATTGATAGAGCACTGTGAGTCTGTATGGATGGCTCTACACCTGCACCAGTAGGATAATTAAACACACACACACACACACACACACACACACACACACACAGCCATTGCAAGCCCATTCTAGTCCCCACAAAGAAGCCAGAGGGTTAACCAGGTTGGCTTAACTTTGGTCCAAACAATAGCAAAGGCCAAATAATATTTATTTTTCCCATTGGCCAGCCTTTGCTGTGCCATCAGATAGAAATTAAAAAGGATAAATTATTGTCGTTTTCTTTGTCCAGGTGGAGTAAAAATGGTGGTGGGGGGGGGGGGGCAGGGTGTCAAATTCATCAGGCTAGCCCAGCAAGAAGCCTCTAGTCCTGCTTACCTGGAGTGGGCTACGGGAAGTACTGAAAATCCCCACTGTCACAGCATGTGTATACAGATTAGCTGTGCCTCCTGTGGTTAAGGAAAGGAGGGCTAACTTACCCTGCAGGGGAGAAAGAAAATGTGTTAGTGTAAGGATGTAAGTGCTACTGTAATGCCAGCACAAAAGTTTATAATGGCTATACTAAAGTTTGGATCCTGAGTGTTCCCCAAAAGCCTCATGTATGAATCTTGAGTATTCCCAAAAAGCTTCAGGTATTTGAAACTGTGTTATTGGGAGGTTGGGCCTGGCTGGAAGGCACAGATGCTTGGGATTTGAAAAGATTTTGTGTGAATTTGCAGATATGGGGGGGTGCCTAGGACAGAGCTTTCAGGTGTGGGTTGTTGACTTGTGGGCCAGGAAGTGAGGGAGGGGACCTTACCCTGGGTGTGGGGCCCCAAGTAGCAGTTTGAACTGTGTAAACCAAGGAAACATGGTTACACTTTCTTCCTAAGAAAGCTCTGGCCTTTCTCTCAGTTTTCAGACCTCTCTTGGCTTGTGTTTGCAATGTGATGAGCATTTCTCATGTGTGACTGTTGGCTGACTAAGAATGAACTGTGTGAGACCTTGTGAAACTGACCTAAATAAAGATTTCCCTCTGTGTTAGTTACTTTCTCATCGGTGTGACTCAATATCTGACATCCAACTTCGGGAGGAAAGATTTTCAGGTCTCAGTCCATTAGCAGGTGGGCAGTTGGAAATGATGGAAGCACATGGCAGGGCTGGAGGTCAGGCAGGGCCAAAGGTGGCAGAGATCCTCACAAACATACTGAAAGAGAGACAGGGAGAGACAGAGAGATGAGAGAGAGAGAGAGAGAGAGAGAGAGAGAGAGAGAGAGACAGCCAGAGACAGAGAGACAGAGACAGAGAGAGACTGGGAGGAAGGACGGAACCAGCCCATGCCCCTCCAGGTCAGGTCCTAAGCACCAGCCCCCTCACAGCCAGGCCCCACCTCCCAACCCTACACAATACCAATAGGAACATGAGGCTTTTGAGGGATACTCCAGATCCAAACCACAACACCCTCCCAAAATTGGATGTTGGTTATTCTGTCACAGGCTCGGGGTTGGCCTGCATGTTGCTCACAGAAAATGTCCACTGATTCAGCCCTCTCCAGCCACAGCATCCCACCCCTTCCTTACTGTGGGTAGCTGTGGATGGGCCTGGATCTCTCACTGGACAGAGAGCTCTACGACTTCATAAACAATATTTTGCTCAAATCCCTGTATAGCACATAATGCTTTGCACACAGTAAATGTTCAATCAATATTTGCAAAAAAGCCAACAAGAAACATAATTTGATATCTGTCCGTCTTTCATCTTCCCACTCCAGCAATCTATGGCAATAATTATCCCAGAGCACAAACCTTGAGGAAGCCAGAATCATGGCATCCAGGGATGTCAGAGGCAAAGCCTTGACACGGCACTCTGTCCATCCATCCCTTCAGATTAGCCGGGACACTGAGCCAGCACAGTGGGAACTAGGGCAGCACACCAGGGAAAAACAGACATTGGCTTGTCTCAGGATTTCATATTTTATGTATCTGGTGATTCAGAACAACTCCCTCTTCCTAGGCCTCTGGGCAGGCAAAGGTAACCTACACACTTCTGAAGTGCAGTGTGACATGAAAAGTGTGATGGGAAGGGGTGTAATCAATACTTCTTCCAATGCTATTACTGTAGTTCTGTGACTTCCGGTGCCAGCCCTGATTCTGGCCCCCAAAGGCAAGGAGTGCTAAAAACATGGCACTGGCCTTGGAGCAGCATCCCTTGTGACAAAGCCAATCGAAAGGATAAGGGGAAGGGTATAGAAATGAGAGAGCCCTTTTTATGTCTGGGGTGAGTAGTTAGCATCTGGGAGTCGATTAGAACCAATCATATCACTTGCTTGGAAATTCTGCATCTAGGAAATCCAGTCCCTGCCATGCAGTGATAGAGAAGAGAATCAAGGCGCAGATAAGAACCTGAGAAGAACCAGAGGCACTCCTGTGGCTCTGAAGCGCAGCCACTGGTTTGAGTTTGTCCAGAAAACTCACGTGATCATGGCCCTTATAATAATTTCCTATTCTTTCCTATTTGATTTTGATTTCTGTTAACCCAAAGATGCCCACAAGCTTGTGTTAACTTGACTATCAAGCTTAGAGGCATGCCCACAACTACACACCTGCCAGGCACTCCTGGAGGCTGTGTCTGTACAGCCTGCTCTTTCTGCAAGGGCAGCACCTCCTTGGGACACATACATAAGAATTAGGTTTAAAGAAGTCCATTTCCACTAACAGAATAACTCTGAGTAGAAAATCTCTACCATATAAGCTTACTTAATAGCTTTGTGGACATGATAAAGTTCAATCATCTGGGAAGTCCATAAGCAAAAAGGATGTTGTGGGAAAGATGAACTAGCATGCCATGGGATAAGACATATGTTAAGGCTGACAGCAGGTAGTAAAAAGAATTTACCAATACTTAATATAAAATAACAAAAATTTATTTCAAAAAAGTTAGGATTTTCTGTGATTTAGGAATGAATGCTGAAGCTCTCAAGCCCTTTACCTATAGGCTGAGACCCATCTGCTCTGATAAGGGATATCTATTTGTTGGAAGAAACCACTGCCTGTGGTCTTGGGAGTGCTGATTTCATCTTCTTCAACTGGGCAAAAGGATCTTAACTCTTTAACCACCACATAATAAGAAAGTCTGTTGAAAAACGTGAATGTAAAATAGGAAAAAGGAAGTACCTTGTAAAAATAATAAATATCAAATTTAGAGCAATTGGGAAGACTGTAGCTCCAAGGACCCTGGCAAGGGGAAGTAAGGGAGGAACTTATGTGCCAAGGGGAATAACCTTCTGGCTGAAACTGAGCTGAACACGGCTGCCTGCCTTTAATCTGGCATCCTTTCTAGCAAGATAGTAATTAGAAATCTCTCTTCTCTGGCATTTTGTGTCTGTGAGTCCATCCTTTGTTTTAGATAGATGAATTTAATTTCTCATACATGGAAAATGGTATGTGGGTGTGAAGCTATTAGTGAAAATATTTTCTCCATAATGATCAAGGCATTTAAAGCAAGAGTTGTTTATGGTCCAAACTACCTTGATAAACACACTAGCCTTCAAGTAGCGTTGCACATATAGGGATCAGGCCTAAGCGAGAACAAAAGGAAGACCTGCACAATTCATGTTTCTTGAATCCTAGGCTAACAGAAAAATCCTTCAATCTTATTTATTTAGGAAATTAACTGTGAATAGTGATCACAGGGTGAAGATGATGGCCAAGAAGGAAAGCTGCACAATGTCTCCTTGTGGACTCACTTAAAAATTTGAGAATACAGTCAAAAAACCTGCCTGTTAAATGTAGCTAGGGCAGGAAGGAGAATCTCTACAATTGAAAGGAGGCTATAGGAAGGTCAGAAACCCATAAAACACATTGGAAGTGGAGGTAAACAGTAGCCCAGAAAACCACCTCAGGATAACTGTGAATGGCTGGGAGCATCCAGCCTCTGCATACAGGAAAGCCCACCTGGAACCCAGAACCTCTGACCAAGACAGGAGAGGAAGGAGAGCCCCAACAACAGAAATGAGGCCATGGGAAAGTCAGAAATCCCAAAGACATATAGGAAGTGGAGAAAACCAGAAGCCCAGGAAGGAGTCCAGATGGAGCACAGCCCTGAGCTGCCAGTATCCACAGGTAGAGGAAAGCCTGGAGTCTAAAACCTCAAACTGATGTAAGCTTCCCAGCAGAAGCGGGAACTGACAGCAACTGGTAGCCCCAACTTCTAAAATATGAGACTGCATGTAGTGCGTACTACAAATGCAATGCGAGCTCCCCCTAGATAAGGCCTGCTGGAGCCCAGCTCAGAAGTAGTGCTTAGTTTAAAGGTATAATAGGTAATGACATTAGCAGGAGCCATACTGTAAAAACGGCCCAAGATGGAACTATTTAGATCAAAATAAAGCTCAGAACTGCATGTCAGGGCTTTGGGGGAAATCATAAACAGTTCCTAGGAAGAAACTGGCACAAGAGACAGTCGCAGAGAGGACAGAAAGGCCACCAACCCCAGAATGGCATGATGGTGGAGTGCCCTGCACTCAAGGAAGGGAAGCCAGGACAGGCAGGGAATAGGGGTGAATAAGACACCTCAGAGGCCAATGGACTGTCCGGTTCTCCCTAACTGCCTACTCCTAGCACAGAACTCAGAGGAATTTTGGCTGCCCCACCCACCCGCCCTCATAGCCAATCACAGAAACCTCTCTGCTAGGCCTTTAAAGTGAAGTCTCTCAACAACAGAAACATGGGAAGAAGACAAGGCAACAGGACACCTGCAGAAATGCCTGACACCCCAGAAACTTATGTCATGGGCTCTGAAATAGTGGAACTCAGAGAAGGAATTCAAAAGCAAGTAAACATGTCGAACAACCAGTTCAAATAAGATAATCTCAAAGAAATGCAAGCAATGATCACCAGGTTAAAAGAGGAACTCACTAAACAAAGAGTGGGCCTAATGGATACAAAGCTTACTGAGCATATAGATGCCACAAATAAAAAGTTGGCTGAAGTGAATAAGGAAATTCAACATATGAAGGAACATTTACATAGAGGAAGTGGAAATTTTGAAAAAAAATCTAGCTGAAAACAAGGATATGAAAAATACATCTGAAAGCAAGGGAACTTGACTTGAACATTGTGAGAACAGAATTTCAGACCTTGAAGACAAGGCTAAGGAGACAAATGCTATAGTTAGGCATGACTCCAAAATTAGAAATGCACAAAGTAACTGGATACAATAGCTGATAGATGATTCAAAGAGAGCTAATCTCAGAATTATGGGTGTGGATGAAAGAGCAGAAGACAGCGCTGCAGGTATAAAGAATTTATTCACTGATATCATATAAGAAAAATTCCCTAATCAACAAACAAAATAATTTTCAGTTATAAGAAGCTTATAGAACACCAAATAACCTCAACTGCCATCTCATATCATAACTAAAACCTCAGAAACACAACATAAAGAGAGAATATTAAAAGTAGCAAGAGAAAAACAGACATTATTCTACCAAGGCAAACCCATCCGAACTACTACAGATTTCTCAATGCAAACTTTAAAGGCCAGGAAAGCCTGGAGCAAAATCTTTCAAGCTTTAAGAGATAGCAAGTGTAAACCTAGGTTGTTGTATCCAGCGAAATTATCCCTGAAAACTGAAAGAGAAACAAAAATTTTTCATGACCAAGAATCCCTAAAGAAATTTGCAACCACTAGCCCACCATTGCAGAAAATACTTTAGAGAGAGAGAGAAAGAGAGAAGCAGCACCATAGAACATGGAGGAAAGGAAACATCTAAAGAGAAAGCTTAACAAAAATAAAAAAATAGATTGGTATTTTAATCATTTGACCAGTAGCCTTCTAAAACAATACCAGTTGTCTCATAAAATCTGTGAAACTTCCCCCATAATTTATATTTCTAACAGTATATTAGTTTAAAAAACATAGCAATTATATTCAACCTGGGGAATTGGTATAAAATCTTTTAAAAATATGTATCCATGAGATTATGGATAGGTAGGTAGATAAAATGATAAAGTAATTCTGGCCGAATGTTAGTAATTAGTGAAATGTGAGAAAATAATTTATGAAAGTTAAAAAATTCTGAAATAACTAAGTATGCCATTATATCTATTGCTTTATATACTATACTTCTGCGATATAGACTTAAGTTCATCTAATGTAGCAATTTGATACAGACTTAAGTTCATTTAATTTAGCAATTAATTTATTTTGTCTTTGATGTAAGTTCTTCCTAAGAAAACTGATGTAGTGATAACCTAATTGTCGTTTGAATATACAAACATTTACCTTTCAGTACTCAGCTAAGGAATTTAAAATTTAACTTCTCTCTTTTACTTTCTCATATTTTCTAGCCTTATGAATTTCATTGTTATATAGTTTTAATATATATTATATAGTTTTTTTTTCTTATGTGAATTGGTGGGCAAGGCCATGTTAAAAAATCTCAACAAAGATATAGTAAGATACAGAAAATAAAGAACTTTTGGCAAATCATCCCAATAAAGGGCTCTGCTGGACCCAGAGAAGAAGCATCAAGATAAGACCACTGCAGCCTACTCTAGGGGAAGGAAGCTGAGCTAAATAGTGGTGATTTGAGTGCTGAAGTGAGTCAGATGCAGAAGGTTAAATATGTTAAATATCGCATGGTTTCTCTGATTTGGGAAACCCAGAGTACGGGCATTCTGTAGAACCAAATAGGTGTGCTAGGAGTTGCGGGGGATGGGAGAATGTAGGAGGGCCAAAAATGGAGAAGGGAAGGGTCTGCAAAGTTGATGTGATATATATGTCCACAAAATATTCAAGTTCATTATAAACATTATGTATCACATCTCTCTCTCTCTCTCTCTCTCTCTCTCTCTCTCTCTCTATATATATATATATATATATATATATATTAATAAAAGTGGGGGGGTAAAGATTGAGAGTAGTTAATGGCTGTACAGACCTGTATATCAGCTAGATAACTAATATTGTAGCTAAGTAAACTATTGTAACAGAGTTTCAATAACTGTGCTAAGAACTTTGATATCACTTCGAGAAGTACAAAGTGCAGTATTTGGAAGGAGTTTGTATAAAGAATGAATTTGCTTTGATATATGAGAGAAAAGACAAACCTGAAATATCACCAGATCAGCTTACTGCTCATCCATGATGTTACTGGCCAAGAACCTCTTCTTGGAGGCTTCTACCCCATAATTGAAGAGCTCAGACTCAGAGAGGGCACCTGGGAAGAAGAAAGCCAGGTGTTCCCCTTCCCAGGTAAACACCTGTGGCCTGGTCCAGTCCCCCCACCCACGCTGGGTGTACCTTACCTCTTCAAACCAAATCAGGGACTGGTGCTGGGGACTCTTCTAACCTGAGACTTGTGTATCATGGGCTATGTTTAACTTTTCAAAAGATGAAACACAAGCAAGCAACTTTTAAAAACAGTATTTATGCTATGACTCACTAGTGATATCTTTCCTTATGGCCCTTGGCTCAAAGTCCATGGTGTATAAATCAGACATAGTTACAGTGCAGCCCTGCTTGATCAGTTACTCCACAGCCACTTTCATCAGGGATCCATTGATGGGTTCTTGGTGTGCATAGACAATGAGCACTTTCTTACCTAAATCGGGAGGGGAAATGGTTCCTTTTTAAAATCTGTTGTCAAATCCCATGCAAATGCAGATGGAAATTAATGTGCATCACTGGAGTTGGATTTCAGAAATATCGACCTTTCGGAATGAGTGAGTTTTTAAGATAATGAATGCTTTGTAATCCAATTATATCATAGTTCATCATTATTGGGGTTTACAAATACAGGTTAAGTATCCCTTACGTAAAATATTTGCAACCTAAGTATTTGAGATTTGGGGGTTTTTTCACATTTTGGATATCTGCATAGATTCTAAAAACCAAAAATCAGAAATGTTCTAGAATCTGAAATTTCATGTTCAAAAATTTTGAAAGTCTAGAGCATTTTGGAGTCATTTGCTTAAAAAGTATGGGTCTGTGAATTAGGGATGCTTAATCTATGTACACAAATATAATACAATGGGAAAATACAAAAACAATCACAAACAATTAAACCATTTGTCAGCCTGATCTAATGTGGATACCTACATGGCAAGTTTTGGCTTATTCCATAATATCAAATAAAAGGTATTGGAATGGATCTTTTTTGCCAACCTCCGCATCCTTGGCAGGCTCCAGCTATGACACCTTTGGTGTAGCACATCCTGACATCTCCCCTACGTCCATCAAAAGTTGATACTTCAACAAAACATGGAGAATCTGCCCAACGAAAGGTCATCTGGCCCCAAAGGCGACACATCCAAATCTATACTGTAAGTAATGTAAACCTATATGTTCTCAAATTAAAGAATTTCCACATTATTATCATTGGCTGAAAAAAGTGGCAAAATTGACTATGTATTCAAGACACAAAAGTAAAGGTGGGCCTGGGGATGTAGCTAGGTGATACAGCACATGCTCAAGCACGTGTAAAATTCTGGGTTCACACTTCAGCACAGAAAAACCAAAAACAATAAAAATGAAATCACATCTGGTTTTCAACTACAGCTCAAAACTGGAGCTCATTTACTCAATAACTAATATCTGAGGACCTCCTAGGTTCCAGTGATGTTTATAGGGATTGGAAGCAGGGTGAATACAAGGTACAAATGGCCCCACTTTTGAGGAACTTACATTCCGAAGTGTGTAGAAATGAATAGCAACACAAGGAAGAAAATTCAAAATGAAATACTCCCAGATAGTGATCCACATTATAAAGCAAATGGATCCGTGGCCAGTGGTGCTAGCTTGTAATCCTAGCACTCGGAGAGAGTCAGGAAGGAGGATTACAAGTGTAAACTCAGCCTAGACAATTTAGCAACTTTCATGAGACCCTGTCTCAACACTGAAAACAAAAACAAGCTGGAGATGTAGCTCAGTGTGAAGGCCCTAGGCTTAATCTCTAGTACCAGAAAATAAATAAATACATACATAAAAGAAAAACTGACCACATGGATGCAAATTTTGGCTTCCTCTGAAACAAACAATACACTCAACTTATGATTAAAAGTCTAATTGCCCCGTCATGAGTGGTTCCCTGCCATATTGGAGAATGATGGACTGTTTCTGACTCATTGTGGTAGTCCTGGGGTTTCAGGAGTAGTTGCATTGATGATCCTAACAATAATCTGGAATACAAAATAAATTTAGGGGGCTGGAGGAATGGCTCTGAGGTTAAAGCTCTTGCCTAAGCAAGCGCTAAGCACCTGAGTTTGATTCCACAGCACCACATATGCCGGGGTGGTGGCACAAGTCTGTAATTAATCCCAGCTCTTGGGAGACTGAGACAGGAGGGTTGCTGTGAGTCCAAGTCCAGCCTGGGCTCCGTAGTGAGTTCAAGATTAGCCTAAGCTACAGAGCTAGATGCCGTCTCAAAAATAAATAAATAAAAATAATAAATAAGTAAATAAAAAAGAAAGGAAGAAATAAAAGAAAAGAAAGAAACTTTGGAGGAGGGAAGGCAGAGGTGAGGTCAAATCCAACCAAGTCCAATCATCGTCATGGCCTCAGGAAAAACATGCAAATGTATCAGAAAAAAAGGCTTCTCAAAGAAATTCTAAAAGAATCCTCTGGAGGTGCAGGCTTCAGGTAACACAGTATAATATGCCAAAACCAGGTTATTTTTTTCTGAGAATATGCAGATTCTTCATGATAGTAGCCTTAGAGAGGAGGACTTGGGTAAAGAACCAGACAGGAAATAGAAACAGCATGTCCTCCACCTTCCTCCCCAAGATTAGCCTGTTAAATAATAAAGGAGGCTGATGAGATGAAGGGTAGGGCTACCAGTTCATACTGTTGGGCACCTGATACTCCGGGGTGCTGCTGAGGAAGCAAAGGGGATGGTACTGAATGTCACTGGCCCTTCTCCCTCACCTGCAACTAAGGGTTCTCGGTTTAGGCCTGGTATTCAGCAAGGGATCCCAAAAGTCTCTGCAGGGAGGCAGCGGAGGCCAGTGGAGACTTTCCATCAGATGGGCTTGGCCCAGCTTCCAGGTCTGGTACACAGAGCGGTGTGACTGGCAGCAAGTCCCTCCCCTGCTCTGTGCCTCAGTCTTCTCTACTAAGAAGGCACAGCATGGCACAGAGGAGGCAGAAAGATGCTTTATACAGGTGATCGCTGGTATGTAATATGATTCTAGGGGCACAGGATGAAGCTCAGTGGTAAAACCTGTGCTTAAAATGTTTAAGGGTTAGTTTTAATCCCAAGCAGGCAACAAAACAAAACAATTCTGGAAACTTGCTCTCCTTAGTGGGCCTCAAAGGCCTCTGTCCTCAACCCAGGCTAGAAATCTACAAAATGACTGGCCTCACTCTGGGAGACACAAGTTACCTCCCCCAAAGCACTAGCACTACCAGAAAACAGCAGGTCAGATAAAGTGCAGAAAAACCTCAAAGGACTCAATTTGAAAAGGCGCCTGGGATGTAGCTCAATGACAGAGTGCTTGCTTTAACATGGGTGAGATCCTAGGCTCAGTCCCCAGCACTACTGAAACAAATACAAAACATAAAAGATTTAAATAGACCTTTCACTAAAAAAGATTTACCAACAGCCAATCAGCACATAACAAACTGCTCAATGTCACAGGTCCTCAGGGAAATTAAAATCAAAACAATACGAGCTTACATCCAGTAGAACAGCTATTATGAAAAACCAGGAATTAACAAGCACTGACAGGAAGTGTGCACTATTTATTGGTATAAAGATGTAAAATGATCCAGCTGCTATGCAAAATAGTATAAATGTTTCTCAAAAAGCTAAACAGGAAACTACCATGTGATTGAGCAATTCCACTTTTCGGCATAAACTCCAAAGAAGTGAAAGCAGGCTTTTGCAGAACCAATCGCCGTTCCACCAATATTCACAGCAGCATTGTTCACAGGAGCCAAAAAGTGGAAGCGATCCTCTGATGGGTATTGAGGTTATAGGAGTGGACAAAGGGGTGAGAACAGACTCCTTGGAGTGGGAGAGGCAATAAATAATGAAGGGAAAAAAGGCAGGCCAAGAAAGCAGAGTTCCAGGTGGTGATAAGCACAAATGAAGACAGATAATAGAACTGCTACGAAAACCAGATACTCAGTGGAGGACATGGTGAGGCTATGCTTGCTATTTTATTTTAGATAGGAAATTGAAGAAGACATCTCCAGACAAGTACAGTGGGCGGTGGTGCGGAGCCAGCCATGCAGAGCTCTGGGAAAACAGAGGTTCCAGCAGACAGAATAGCAAGTAAGGGCTGAGGTGGGAACTTGGCTGGAGGGCTGAAGAAACAACAAGAAAGGCCATTTGTGTAGATTATGGCTATATCTATAGAAAGGCTATATATGTAGATTATGGTAAAATTGAGCTCCGGATGTGGTCAGAGATCTGACTGGGGTCCAACCAAGATGATGTGGTAGGGCAGATTTTATCCTAAGCCTACCAGAATGCCACTGGACCCTCTTAATCAGGTGACTGGTATGATAGCCTGCTTTGCCTTTTGAAAGGCTCCAATACCACTCCAGACTCAGTAAGTGCCTTATGTTGGGTTCCCCCAACGACCCAGAGACAGAAAGGTTTGAGCAAATGCTTCTTCATCTGACGCCTCTCGGCAAGCCATGCATTCTGCGGCATCCCAAGCCTCTTCACACTCCAGGCATTTGAGTTGTGGCTCCATCTCATTCACCTAGTGGCACAAATAAGAAACTGAGGCCTAACAGGTGAAGGCCTTGTTGACCTTAATACAAAGAACTTTCCAGTGCAGGCTCTTCACCTTTGGGAATGAGCCACAGCGCTAATAACCCTCCTTTGTTAGACAGTACGCACTTATGCAGGCCTACAGGAAACAAGCACCACCTGGTTATGGAACTATATACACATTAAATTCACTCTGGTATTTTTGTGTATACATAATTTCATTTTGCCTGTTTTGTGCTTATGTGGAGGGGGGAAGGGACCAGAGTCCAAGGCCTTCACACTGAGACACATGCTCAGTCCATTTCTGATATTTGATTTTGAGACAGGGTCTCACTAAGTTGCTCAATTCCCCAGATTGGGCTTGAACCTGTGATGCTCCTGACTCAGCTTCTCTGAGTCCTGGGGTCTATGCCACCTGGCCTGGTTTACAAAATCCCATTTTAATCAGCATCCAGAAGTTATTTTATAATATTTTCACTTCCCTATTTCCTACTCTTTGTCCATGGTCAGGCTTCAGGAAAGTCATTCTAACAGCTAGACATTTCATTGTGCAGTTACATGGTCTGCCTGCTCCTCTGTCCCTATTTTGCTATTCCTGGGTGCTTAAATTATAAGCTTTGGTTAGGACTTACAAAAGTCAAGGTTATAGAAACTGGTATTTTTAAAGGTATTAATGGTTAAAGAAGCTGACCCCTCCACCCCCCACCCTAGACTATCACAATGTAGTGAAAAAGGCAGAGCCAAATTACAGCGGCTTGGGGGTGCTTGGGTAACCAAATCATGGCACCCTTTCCAAACTGTTCTCAGCCTGTTTCCTTGGATGCAATACTCTGATAACAGCACCTGTTTTACAAGGTTGAGATTAAATGAGACATGTGTATTCAGCACATGGGCTCGGATGTGACGGGAGTTAGAAACGGGTTAAATGCAATCACACTTTCAAATTTGTCCCACGGGGTAATGGGAGCTGGTCACTCGTCCACGGTATAATCAGCAGGTTTAAATCAGGACACACTTAGAAAAAGCAACACAAGGCTCATGCTTGTGCCTCTAGGCCAGGCCTCGCGCAGCCTCCAGACCTGCGGTCAGCCCACGCTATGGATCACCTAGCCCAAGGTCACCAGGCAGGCCCCGCCCCCGCCATAGCCCCGCCCACGTGTCATCCCCACTTCGCCCTTGGCCCGCTCCACCCAAGTCCTGCCCATGCCTCGCCCCAGACCCCGCCCCTCCCTGACTCCCTGCCCACGCCTCTCCCGGGCCCCCCCCTCCCTGTACCCCGTCCATCTGTGGTCATCGTCCTGTGTGTCCCCTGACCGAGCCCACTCAGTCAACGAGAACCCAAGAGGGGGAGTGCGGATTGAAGAAAACTGGACTCTTCCAAGGGTCGCTGCAAAAGACTTGCAAAAGATGCTTTATTGTTCACATCCTCCCTTTAATACCCTCCTTGCCTTCCCACTAATTAACAGTCCGAGTTTCCACACCTGATCCAAACCACAAACGGTCAAAACACCACCAGGAATTTCACACTGTTCAAGCAAAACAACACATGATTTAAAGGAAGTTGGCCGAGGTCAGCAATGCTGAGGCTCTGGGCCCTGAGGGCCCTAACATTTCCCCCTTTTTTATTTTTTAATGTAAAGTTTGGTGTGAGACCGTGCCTGTCTTACGTTGTTCCCTTACAGTCAGAACTTACCCATCATTGCACTACATGCAGCATGGCATGCATCCTGTCTTAAGTTGTCTTGAATGCAGAGAAATCTTACCCGTCTTTGGCTACCAGCCCAATTATATACCAAAACTGGGGGGTTTGCCACATAGCTTAAGACCATGGATTTTAGCCGCCAGAGTTTGTCTTTCCATTCCAAAGGAAAAATCAAACATAAAATCAGTAACAGTTCTTTTAGCACTATAACGTGTGCTGCATCAATATGTAACAATTCCAGCAATAATTAGTCCAACTTACAGTGGCTCAGTGCCTTTTTAAATTACAATTAGTCAAATTACAGTTACTACAGGTAACATGAAATTGTCCATTATCTTGCTATGTACATAGGGGGTATTGGCAGTTACCCCCAATTTCCAAATCTAAAGAGGAAGATCTGTCCATTGGATTTGACCAGTCCAAGATACAGCGAGAAGTCCCAGTTACGTCAGTCCGTTTTGCTCCCATATGGCAGGATGCAACAAAGAAAGATCAGGAACAAAAGTCCAACGAATCTTCTCCTCATTCCTCAATATCAGCAGCGTCATCAGGATCAGCAGCCACAGGAACTTGTTCAGCGGTCCGGACCAGTCATTCTGGAAGCCACCATGTATACCATCTTCTTTCTGCAAAAAAACACAAACATGCCCTCGACCCCATATTAGTATGGGGTCGGGTCCATTTCATTTTTCAGCTATTGGATCTTTAGAAGGTTTTATGTGGCCACTGCATAATTGCTCCTGTACTAGGTGTTTAGCAGTTGCCACCTTTTACCCTAGGCCCCGTTCTAAATGATTGCTGGGCAATTGTATTGGTTCTTTTACTCCTTGTCCAAATTTTCCTAATCCCTGAGCAGGTAAATATCCTTGATCCATCATTTGTTGGCTAACAGCATTACTGGGGTAATAAAGACAGGCTCCCATACATTGCATAATGCTCTTCCCCATAAATTATCAGGCAATCCAGGAACTATATAGGGTCAAAAATGTCCAGAATGTCCTTCAATATCTTCCCAAAACAAAAGATCACTGCTTTGCTCGGGACTTTGTGTTTGTCCTATTCCCCGTAGCTGAGTAAAAGTGTATTGTTTAGGCCAGTTATGTGGCCAGTGTTTATGAGCAGTAACAGTAATATCAGCTCCATTGTCTAACAGGCCTCGAAAGGACTTACCTTGTACCGTCAAAGTCAATTCTGGCCTTTGTGTCGTCACAGCCTGCATCCAGTACACATCAGAGGAACCAAAGCCCTGTTGTCCTCTCGATTTTTGCTGACTCTTATTCTTACAAGGAGTTAAGGGAAGAATTAAGATTTGAGCAATCCTCTGACCAGCTGAGATGCCAAGGGGAGATGATACCATTAACTTAATTCTGCCCATATAGTCAGAGTCTACAACACCTGGGGCAACAATTATCCCTTTCATAGTGGAGCTGCTTCTCCCTAATACAAGTCCCACAGTTTGAGGTTGTAAAAGCCCATAAACTCCCGTTGGAAGTGCCTGCATCCCCATTTCAGGGGTTAATACTGTGTAACTGGAGGGACTGAGGTCCAGTCCTGCGCTGCCTGGGGTTGCTCTAAAGAGGTCTTGAATGGATTGTTTTGCTGGGGGAGAAACTGTATTGCCCGTTATACTGCTGCTTCGGGGCCTGGGGCAGGCCCCACCTCCCGTTTCCCGGAGGGAAAGAATTATCCAAATTGAAAGGATTACCTAAATGGTCCCGTTTTGATTTACACTCATTAGCCGAATGTTTACCTCTCTTACAGTGGGGGCACAGTCCGGGCTGTTTTGGCAGCTTAGGAGATTTACCAAAAAAATTTGAAGACAGAATTTAACTTGATGACCCATTTGTCCACATCCATAACAACTACCAGGAGGGCTAGTTGCTCGCCGAGGCTTTGTCCTCTGCCCAAATAAAGTTTCTTCTATTGTTTTTCCCTGGAGGGCTGCTTCCATTGCCAGACCCTGAGTGTAAGATGACCCAATGTCAACACAAAGCTGAATGTAGTCAGATATGGTTCCCCGTTTTATATAGAGGCGGATAGCCGCTTGACAAGCAGTGTTGGCATTTTCATAAGCCAATTGCTAAACCAGAAGCATTCCGGCTTCAGAATCACCAAAACTTTTCCAGAGGCTTGCAAAAGCCTATCAACAAATTCCTGGAAAGGTGCATTAGGCCCCTGTCTAATTTTAGAAATGTCACAGTGAAGAGAACCTTTAGATGGTAGTGTTGTCCAAGCTTTTTGCAGAAGCATTAATTTGAGCATAGACACCTGGATTATATGAGCTGATTTGGAATATCTGCAAATTGACCTTCTCCTGCCAGCATATCGTAATTAACCCCTGCATTATTGGCCTGAGGATTCAACTGAGCAGTTTTTTGACATTGTTCAGCAAATTCAGTTTTCCACAGTAGATAGTCTCCACCCAAAAGGCAAGCCTTGGCGAGACGTTTCCAATCTCCGGGAGGGAGAGCATCTGTAGCTAAGTCTTCTAATATAGATAGAGTAAAAGGAGCCGTTGGCCCATATTGAGCACAAGCAGCCTTTAGCTCTTTTATCTGTTCAAACACCACAGGGTGACGTGATCCAACTACATTACCCTGTGCGTCAGTTTCCTCAAATACCGGGCACTGCAAATGAATACCCTGAGTATCCTCTCCTTGTTCTATGGCCTTCTGAATTCCTGCCTGTAATGGGGACAAAACCGTTTGATGATATCCTGCGAACAAGGACTGAGGAGGAGTGGCTCCAGATTGTATCAAAGCCACCAAGGGATTCTCAGGACTCAATGGCATCAGAGAATCAGCTTCAGTTTTATTTGTCATAAAAACATTTGCAGGGGCAGGCCAGTCACTGGTTGCCCCCACATCCTGATACACTGGGGGAGCAGAAAGGGCTACCGACTCATTATCCCATTTTTAACAACTTCTGGTCCTCGGGCAAGGACCAGGGATTGAAGGCATCAGTAGCATAAGAGTTCTCTGCCATCATCCCCAACCTTGTCCTGAATATCTAAACACATAGTTCCCTTCTCTGGGAGCCATGGGCACAAACCTTTTACAAACTTTAAAAATTGTTGCAACCCTTTTTTTACTATTTCAACTCCCTGGGATCCCATCGTTTTTCTCATGCATATAATAAACCACATTTCTTGTCTCATTTTATCATCCCCCCTTTTTACCTATTTGTCCTCTTCCCTCTGTATTACCTATTTCTGAGTGCTCCTCCCTGGCGATGTCCGTCACTGATTTTCCCCCCATGCTCGTGCCCCACGTTGGGCGCCATATGACCGAGCCAGCGCAGTCAGTCAATGAGAACCCGAGAGGGGGAGCCTGGATTGAAGAAAACTGGACTCTTCAAGGGTCGCTGCAAAAGACTTACAAAAGACGCTTTATTGTTTACATCCTCCCTTTTATACCTTCCTTGCCTTCCCACTAATTAACAGTCCGAGTTTCCACACCTGATCCAAACCACAAACGGTCAAAACAAGGAACTGCAAATGGTCAAAACAACACCAGGAATTTCACACTGTTCAAACAAAACAACACATGATTTAAAGGAAGCTGGCCGAGGTCAGCAATGCTGGGGCTCCGGGCCCTGAGGGCCCCAGCAGTTCCCCACCTGCCTCTCCGGTTTGCTGGCCTGGTAGCTGCCACATCCCACCGCATGCCTCTGCTTGGCGCCTCACAGTGAAAACTCCAGGGATGCGGTGTCCTTCCTGTCACATCTATAGCGAGTATCCAAGTTCAAAAATGGGAGAAATGGGGCATCCAAGCCGGGCCTGGCGGCACACTCCTGTAATCCCCGAGCTCTTGGAGGCTAAGGCAGGAGCCGTATTGCAATTTAGGGAGATACAGTCTCTCAAAAGAAAAAAAGGATGATAGAGTTGTAGCTCATTATCAAAACACTGATTTCAAACCCAAACACGGAAAAAACGAAACAAAACCACACTATGAGGCAATAAAGAGGAATAAGCAGCATCCTGCTAGAATCTTTGGAGAACCTGGCTGAGTGGGAAAAGCCAAACTGGAAGGTTACGTGGATAATTGTATTTAATGATAAAAGGGATTGGGCCTGTGGCGCAGGCCTGTAATTGCAGCACTCTGGGAGGCAGAGAAGGGGATGCAGGGTTGGAACTCAGCCTGGACAACTAGTGACTTGGCAGCAACACCCTGTCCCAACATCGTAAATAAAAACGGGCTGGGGCTGTAGCTCAGTGTGAATGTCCTTGGTTCTGTCTTCAGTCCTGCAAAAAGAAAAAGAAATAAAGAACGAAAAAAGCGTGAAGAGGAAATGGACAAATCAGAGAAATCAAAAAACAGGATAGTGGTTCTCCGGAGTTGAGGAAAGTGGCTGTCGCTGAAAATCTTTGTGGTAACACGAATGCACTGTACCTGACTGCATGTTGTCAAGCTATTGTATGTGAATTGAATGGTAGTTTACCAGATGTAACTATTAGGGGAAACTGGGTAAAGCGTATTTAGAGCAAAAGAACAAGTTTAATTCAAATAAAGAGTTTCATAGCCACCGACATCCCCTGCAAGGTGGAAAATCTTGGAGCCAGAGCCAGTGGCTGAGGGAGAGGCCGAGGTGGAGCGTGCTGGAGAGCAGCTTGGGCTAATTGCCGTTATCCGGCGTCTCTGGCTTGTACAATCTTCTGTGGCCCACCAGTGTGATCTCCCCAACTTCTTCCCCCAAGGTTCTTGACTTTTGGTGTCTTGGGTCCTATTGGTCCTATTCAACATACAGCAGAAGGAAGTTTTCACCTGTGTTCATAATGTTCCTATGGGGAAAAAATCCCACAGCTGTTGCTTGTAGGCCGTGTTGGCTTCGGGAGCTTTCCCACTTGCATTTAGGGTTTTGAGTCTTGGCTTTGGCTTTTTCTTCACAGTGGCATTTCACCATCGCCAGGGGTAGTGTCAGAGTTGCTCTGTCTGCAGATGTTTTCCTCGTACTCAAGAGTTGGGAACATGACCGCTCTCTAAGATACCCTCACAATCCTGAGCTCCTCGCATGTCTTCGGCTCAGACCTTGAGGCAGTGTTCATTAATTTTGGAATAGAAGGGCAGGTACTTGGAGCATGGGCACCTGCTTTGATCTTGCAGACTGGGCTACAACAGCACCACCTTGTGCTAGCGAGTGCTCAAGCAGCTTCTCTGCTTGGGACTAGGGGGAAGCTGACAACCTCATTCCCTGTCTTTTAAGTGATGTAAGTCAGTGGAGGTTGATTCTAGGAGAGTTCAGTAGGAACTTATGCACAAAGGGGCAATAATGGAACTTTCTACTAACCCAGTATTATTTCAGTGGCTGCACACAAATCTTACATGGCCATATTTGCATCCTGGGTTTGAGGAGGCCTTGTCGAAGCGAGGTACGGTAGTGTCTAGCACCAGTGATGAACAACATCTCCAGGACTTCCAGATTCCCATTTTTCATTTTACTTTTGGCTTTGAAAAAATGCAAGAATAGAATTATTTATTCTAGGTATGGAAGCAGTAAATCATTAATGTTTTCTTTTTTGCCCACTTTCCCATATTTTATTTTGAAATAAAATGAAACTTAATGGGACTGCCTTAAACATAAGCTAACAGGCTATTACCTAAAGAAGTAGTTGCTCTTGTTTTTATTTTATGACATTTCTTTCACTTCTGTTAACAGCTTCCTCTTACTTCTGGGAAATTCGCCACTAATAATATGTAAGTTTGTTGTTTTGAATTTTGTGTGTGCATAAATGATTTGCCATTTTAGCCATTTTAAGTGTGCAGTTCAAGGCCACTGATTACTTTCACAATATTTTACAATCGTTACTGCTGTCTCTTTCCAAAACTTCATCACTCCAAACAGAAACAGTGGCTGTTGTCTATAATTTGGATCTTGTATGTTTCCCTAAAACCCGTATGTTGAAGAATGAGTTGCCAGCTCGTGGTGCTACTGGGAGGTGGTGGAACATTTAAGAAATGTGGCCACCCTAGTGGAAAGAAGTGAAGTCATCAGTGATACCCTCAAAGGGACTATTGAGACCCTGACCCCTCCCCTTCCTCGCTCTTTGTGTCTCCAAATGCCGAGAGGTGAGCAGGCCTCTTCTACTATCTACTCTTTACCATGGTATTTTGCTTCACCTCATGCTTGAAAGCAACAGAACAAACAGACTATGAACCAAAATCTCTTAAACCATAAGCCAAAGCAACCTTTTCTGCTGTAAGTTGATCTGTCTCAAGTACTTTGTCACAGAGATAGAAATCTGACCGTTATGCCATTTAACAATGCCTCCCCATTCTTTTCTCCTTCCATGCCCTGCTAAATGGAAGTATACTTTCTGTGTCCGTGTGTATGTCTCTTCTATATATTTCATGTCAATGAGGGCATATAATATTTGGCCTTTTCATTCAGTTTATTTTCCTTGAAAACCTTGTCACCAAGCCTCATCCATGTTGTAGCATATATCCGATTCTGATATATGTGTAAATAGTATAAAAATATAATATGCATGAAAGAGTAAAATGGCTTCCCTGCTGCCTGTTCTCGAGTGTTTCTCATGCAACAGTGCATGCCATATTTTGTTTATCCATTCATCTGTTGATGGGTTATTCAGTTGTTTGATTATTGTGGGTAATTCAGCAGTGATTATTGGTATACAGGTATCTGTCTGAGTCCTTGTGGTCAGTCCTTTTGGCTATACATCTAGGAATGGAGTTATGGGATCATATGGTAATTTCATGCTTAGCTTTTTGAGAAACAGCCAGTGGTTGCACAACTTTGCAATTCCAGCAGCACAAGGATTCCTGTGCATCCACATTCCCCACACAACATTTGTTAGAGTCCCTTTTTTTCTAAATATAACCATCCTAATGGATGAGAAGTGTTACCTTATTGTGTGTTTTTGTTGTTTTGGTTTTTTTGGTACTAGGGATTGGATCTGGGACCTCATGCATGCTAATCCCGTGTTTTGCCACTGAGCTATATACTCCAAGGCCCTTGTTACGTTTTTGATATACATATCCCTAATGACAAAGTATATTGTGCATCTTTTCTTGTGTTTATTCACTGTTTATATATGTTCTTTGGAGGAAAGCTTACTCAAGTCTATTGCCTATGGTTGAATTGGGTCAGTTGTCTGTAATGCAATAGCAAAAGTTCTTTATGTATTCAGTATATTAGAAGATACACAAATTTCAAATACTTTCTGACATTCTGTAAGTTGTTTTTCACTTTTGATATTGCCTGTACTGGACACTTTTTCATTGCTATCTCAAATACCTGAGATAACCAATTTGTAAGGAGGAAAGGTTTATTTTGATTCACAGTTTTAGACGTATCTGCCCATGTTTGGCTGGCTTTATTGCATTCAGAGGCAGTGCAACATGAAAGTGTGTGCTAGGACAAAGCTGTTTATCTCATGGCAAGGACGTAAAAATATAGAAAGCGAACAGCCTGGGGTCTTACAGTCACTTCCTAGTCTTGCAATCACACCTTGAGTGACCTGATGGCTTCTCACTAAGTCTCATCTCTAAAAGGTTCCATCACTTCTTAATAGCACATCCCTGCGAATTAAACCTTTAACACATAGGCTTTTGGGGGACACTTAGGAGCCAAAGTTCAGCAGTGCCCTTTGATACATAATTAATTTTTAATTGTAATAATTTTAAACTACGATGAAGTTCAATTTATCTATTCTATTGTTTTTTTCCTGGACTTTTGGTTCATATCTAAGAATTCATTACTAAACTCAAGGTAACAAGAACTTACTATTTTCTTAAAGAGTTTTATCCTTTTAGTTCTTAGATCATTGATTTCCAGTTTTGTTGCCATAATTTTGTTTTTTGTTTGTTTGTTTGTTTGTTTGTTTAACTTTTATTTAGGACAGGGTCTCACTAAGTTGCTAAATTGGCCTACCATCAAGCTTGTGATGCTCTTACCTCAGCTTTTCAGTGCACTAGGATTACAGATATGATTGAGTTATTTTTTAAATATAGTGTGAAATAGGAGGGCAGTCTCAACCTTGCATGTTGAAATTCAATTGTCCCAACATCATATATTGAAAAGGCAGGGGATTTTTTCCCCATTAAATGGAGCTGGGACCCATATTTTTTTAAAAAATCAGTGGGGCTTGAAGACGTAGAGCAGTGGTTAAAGAGCTCACCTGGCAGCACAGGGACCTGAGTTCGATTCCCTAGCACCACATAAGCCAGTACTGTGGCAAATGTCAGCACTCAGGAGGCTGAGGCCAGAGGATGGCCGTGAGTTTTAAGTCAGCCTGGGCTACATAGTGAGTTCAGGACCAGCCTGGACTATAGAGTGAGACCTTGTCTCAAAAAGAACGAATAAATAGGATAAAATATATTGTTAAAAAAAAACAATGGTCATAAACATTTGGGTTCATTGTGGACTGCTTCTACATTCAGTGTTACATACCTCTAAATAACATAGTGTTTTTTAAATGTAGAAAGATAAATGTGAATATATGTTCTCATTAAACTATCCTCCAAAACCTATTAAAATTGTTTAAAATGTTTCCAGTACCATATTTCAAGTGTTAAATTATCAGTCAGATTTCTATTAGGAAATGAGTGGTTTGGATCTGAGTGTCCCCCAAAAGCCTCATGTTCCTATGGATACTGTGTAGGGTTGGGAGGTGGGGCCCGGCTGGAAGGGGCAGATGCTTGGGCTTGACGTGGAGAGATGCGTTCTGGTTTTCCCCTTTCTCCTGACTTGGCTGTGTTCTGCTATGCCCTGAAGAGCTGTCAGTGGGTCCTGGTCCAGGTCTGGATCTAGGTCTCCCCGTCTCCCCGCTCCCCCTGACCCTGTTCCACCATTTCCAGCTAGCCTCCTGTGAATGGATTGTGACATTCTGAAGCTGTAAACTAAAAGAAATCTTACCTCTCTAATGTTGTGAATGTTGGGTATTCTCTCCCAGTAATGAGAAAGTAACTAACACAACGGACATAACTTTAATCATAACATTTTTCCAAATGATTTGCATGAGCAAACTCAACATTAGTTTCTCATGTGATACATATTTTTCTTTATGTATAGACACTTAATGCTTAAGTTCTACAAGTGCATAGAAAAAAAATTAAATTATTTGAGTGTTTGAAATTAAAGAAGATAATTAATATAAGATTAAGTGTAGACACTAAAATTTTAGATTCCAACCCTTGTTTAATCTTACAAGAAATGAAGATTCCTGAATGAAGTTACTGTCATGCTAACGATACTCATTATTTATAACTATGTCATTGAAAGCTAATACTTAAGTCTAGAAAAGTCTCACAGTGGCAGAAAAATGTGCTCTGAAAATGTGTCATTTAACAGAGCTGGGTTTTTAACTAAGTATAAATAAAATCTTGAAATAGTGTATTAGAGAGATACATTCAATAGAGGTAAAACTACAGATTCTGTCACTAATGTTTTGTCTTGATGTAACTGTTGCTTTACATTTATCTCTCTATATTTCAGAAACACTGTGTCGTTCAGTTGAATACCTTATTCTTGAGGTGCCTGATCACTACATCATCAGTCATGTTAATTTTACTTGCATAATTTAGTGAAGAAAACTCTCTATTAAGGCCTGATGTTAGTTGATATCATAGAAAGTTAAAGGTGACCTGTTATTGATAAAGTTTCTCAAGACCATCATTTGATTGTTTATAAGTTACCATTGCAATTTTTAATTCCTCCCTTTTGCTAGTTTAAAAATGCCTAGGCTAACATTCAGGAGTAAACTATTAATCAGTATTCTGTTGCTGTGATAAAATACCCAAGAAACACAACTTAAAGAAGAAAAGATTTATGTGGCTCACAGTTTCAGAGATTTCGGTCAGTGGTTGGCTGGCCTCATTGTTTCTGGAGATGCGGTGTGGCAGAACATTATGGAGGAAAAGCATGGTGGAGCAAAAATGCTCAGCTCTGGGTGGAAAAGACAGAGAGAGACGGAGAAAGCATGCTCTGGCTGGCTTCCTCCTGTTTTTGTCCCATCTGTGTCCCCAGCCTATTGGATGGTGCTGCCCACGTGCAGGAAGCGTCTCTCCCTTCCATTTGCTGTCTCACATGCCAATCATCTCTGGAAATACTTTGAGACACAACCAAAGGTGTACTTGACAAATTTTCTAGGCATTTCTCAATCTAATGAAGTTAACAATTAAGTTCAACCATTATAACTGCAGTCCAAATGAAGGTTTTAATATTTAACATATCATGGGATATCAAATGTTTCCATTGGGGGAAACTGGTGAGGTTGTAAGAGAGCTTTCTACATTAGCTTTCCATTTTTTTTTTGCAAATCTAAAATTATTACAACATAAAAAGTATATTAAAGTTACCATTTTATTTAAATGATTAACTATACTAAAATGCCTGCTTTGAAAAATATAAGCTAGCAGAATGAACATATAATTTACATAAAATATATACTGTTAATTATAAGAAAAAAAGGGAGATCCACCCCAAAATTATATTTTCCTAATTTCATGTAAGAATTGTTAGCTGTGCTTCTGATTTTAAGCCACTTGCATTATGCTAGGTTGTTTTTCCACAATCACTGAGTAAAATGAATGATGAATCTCAGGCTGGAGGAATGGTACAGCAGTTAAAGTGCTTGTCTTGCAAGCACAAGACCCTGAGTTCGATTTCTCAGCACCACATAAAGCTGGATGTGGTGGTGCATGCCTGTAATCCCAGCACACAGCAGGCTGAGGCATGTAGATTGTCCTGAGTCCAAGGTGAGCCTGAGCTAAACCAGTGAGATCAGGACCAACCTGCACTACAGAGTGAGACCCTGTCTCAAAAAAAGAAAAAAAAAAAGAAAGAAAGAAAGCTCTGACATGAAGTTACTACTGGAAAAAATTTCTATAATCTTGACATCACACGGGTGTGTGTTTACATACATGTATACATTTAAATACTATATATATTTAAACTATATAATTTTACAAAGATGTATATGTACATCTATATAAAAGTCTTTTAAATGGGACACTTTCATTGACATTGCCTGTTCTTTCCTTTAATGCAAACATGTATAGCCTGTGTTTAGTTTGTTATATGAGTTTTCTTTTTAATTTTTTTCTTTATTTTTTTTAGGATTATAGAAGGTGATAGCTGTGCTTGTTAGAAAAAGCCCATAGGAATTTACCTGTCCAAACAAAGGATGGATGTGGGAGGTACAGATGACAGAAATATGAGGCTTTAATTTTTTTTTTCCAAAAAGGGTGACCTTCCCACGGGCAAGTGGAGAGAGGCACACGGAAAACGTGGTCGGTACCGACTTAAATCCCTAGGTCACAGGTTCCTCCCCCTGCCTTTTCCTATTGGCAGGATGCACAATCTTCCCGATAAAGTCTAAGGTATTTGTCATTCCCTTTATCCCCCCTTTCCCTTTCCGCCTTTGTCTGGTCACCTGGTCCGGTAAAGAGCAAAAATGTAAAGATCCGCCACCTTGAGCAATGTGCCACTGCTACCGCTAGATGGCACTCACATGCTCTGTTACTTAATCTGTTGCCAGCAAAAATAAAAGTATTTCTTCCTAGTGTCAAAATAGGTCCCAAGGGTGGAGAGCTCTGCCCTTGGGGGAGGGAAGCCAGGACGGGTGGGAGAGCTTTGCTGAAGGGGCGGGTGGGGAGACACAAGACACCTCAGAGGCCAATGCGCTGTTAATTTCTCCCTCACTGCCTGCGGCCAGCACAGTAATCGGGATTTTTGGCTCCCCAGGCATCCCCTTATCCATCCACAGAAACCTCTTGAATAGGCCTTTATCGTAAAGTCCCTCAAGGACAGGAAGGGAGGAAGACAAGGCAACAGGATAAACAAAGAGACTCCAAGGCCCCTCCGGGCAACTTCGGCAACTTCGCTATCCTGAGTGTAAGTGTCTGGTTCACTTTTCATGCTCCTGTCTTGAACTTCCCTGTGCCCTTGGCCCCACATTTGCAAACAACAAATGCTGGCAAGGCTGTGAGGGAAAAGGAACCTCCTACCTTGCTGGCGGGATTGGAAACTGGTACAACCACTACGGAGAGCAGTGTGGAGATGCCTCAAAAACCAGAACATCCACATCCTATTTGACCCAGCTATACCTCTTCTGGGTATCGTACCATAAGAGTTAAAATCATCACCTTATAGTGATACATGCGTGCCCATGTTTATAGCAGCACAATTTATAGTAGCCAAATCTTGGAAGAAGCCAATATTCCCGAGTACAGGTGGCTGGATAAAGAAGATATGGTATATATACACAATGGACTATTACTCTGCCATCAAGAATGGCATATTTGGATCATTTATAAGTAAATGGATCTACCTTGAGAACCTTATGCTCAGCAAAATGAATCAAACCCAGAAAATTAAATATCATATGATTTCTCTAATATGAGAAAAACCATAAAAATACAAAAGATATAAGAGAAATGAGGAGGACAGTGTGCAAAGGGAAGGGGAAAGTGGGGGCAGGGGGTGGGAAGGGGAAAGGGAGGTGATATATAAATAAAAAATTTTTAAAAAGAATAAGTCCCAGTCCCTGATGGTATTGTTCTGGGTAATATTGTTTTCTTTTATGTCACTTGTTTGAAAATCTTTCTTTACAAGAGTCTAGTTAGCAGAGCACGGTGATCTCAGCATTCCGGAGGCTGAGTCAAGAAGAATTCCATGAACTGGAAGCCACCCTGGGCTACATAGTGAGTTCAGGACCATATTTCAACCAACACAGGGCATCTGGAGTGGAAAGAACACATACTTAAGTTTTTAACCTGGGCATTTTGGTTCTCTTCTAAGAGCACATGCTGTGCAACTTTTTTCAAGTAAAGTATATGTAGAGCAATCCTGTGGAAAGAGCTCTGAGTGCAAGGAGAGAGGCTTCCATTTGCAGAATTAAACAGCATGGAAACATTTGGTTTTAAGAAGGTAACTGAGCTTCCAGGAAGCCTTCCTGTCCAAATTCCTTGAAATAGGAAAAACATTGTATTTTCCCCCATTTTATTGATAAATGTGTGTGTGTGTGTGTGTGTGTGTGTGTGTGTGTGTGTGTGTGTGTGTGAGAGATACACAGTGTTTACACTGAACTTGAGTATTTTGTGCACATATCTATTCAACTTTTTAGGTGTGATTCCTTTCTCTGAGTGTCATGGTCTCAAGGTGCATCCATTTTCCTAAAAATGACTCAAATGTGTCATTGTTAATAGCAGAGTAATACTCCATTGTGTATATCCACCACATCTTCTTATTCTTCTTTTTTGCAACAGGGTCTCACTCTTTAGTCCAGGCTGGCCCTGAACTCACTATGGAACCCAGGCTGGCCTTGGACTCATGGCAATCCTCCTGCCTCAGCCCCCTGAGTGCTGGGATTACAGGTGTACACCACCGCACCCAGCTTATGTGGTGCTGGGGAGTCAAACTCCGGTATTTTGTGCTTGATTTAGCACTTGCGAGGCAAGCACTTTAACTACGGAGCCATTCCTCCAGCTCGTATACTACATCTTTATCCAGTCATCTTTACTCAGGCATGTTGCTTCTTCTAAGATTTGGCTATAATCAATCATGCTGCTATACGAAAGACATTTCTGTTGTCTTTATGTCAATCTGATTTCTTAGGCTAAATTTGTATCAAAGACTGAATATATGAATCACTACATTAAGTGAACTTAAATTTGTATCTCAAAAGTATATCACACCTAAAGCAATAGATGTAATGGCATACTTAATTATTTCAGAATTTTTAAAAAGTTTTTTCCCAAAGAGGAGGAGGAAGAAATGAGAAAGATCGTTACAGATTTAGTTACAGAGCACAAAATTGATTCAGCAGTCACAGGTGGAACTAAGCACCAACTGAGTTCTTGGCCAATGGACTCAGAATATGTGATATTTTATCTTTACTACTTAATGACAGCTTAAGAAAAAAGACCCCCAATAACCACTTATTTACCAACTCTTACTTTTTAAAAAAAACTAGTCATATCCCAAATCAAAACTACTGACTTCTGCCACTCCACCCCCAGCTAAATAGTATTACATATCATACACATCAAAAAAGTTTCACAAATTAAGATTTTATACCAATTCCCCAAGTTGAATATAATTATTATGCTTTTCAAATTAGTAATATTAATAAAAATAATAATTATTGGGGCAAGTTTCACAAATTTCTATGAGAAAGCTGGTACTGTTTTAGTGGGATACCAATCAAATGGCTGATGTCTATTTTTTTGTTAAATTTTTTCTTTAGATGTTTTCTATCCTCCGTGTTCTTTGGTACTGCTTGTCTTTCTGTCTCTCTCTCAAAGATTCCTTTAAGTATTTTCTGAAATGCTGTACTAGTGGTTACAACTTTCTTTAGGGATTCTTAGTAATAAAAAACCTTTACTTCTCCCTCAATTTTCAGGAATAATTTTGTTGTATATAACCACTTGGGTTGACACTTGCTGTCTTTTAAAGCTGAAAGATTTTGCTCCACGCTCTCCCGGCCTTTAAAGTTTTCATTGAGAAACTGCCATAATTTGAATGGGCTTGCCTTGGTAGAATAATGTCTGTTTTTCTCTTGCAGCTTATTATATGTTATATTTCTAAGGTTTTGATTGTGATATGTCATGGCATGTCTCATTGCTGATTGATGTTATTTGGTGTTCTAAATGCTTTATTGGACCTGAAGAATTAATTTCCATTTGTTGATTTGGGAATTTTTATATGATTTCAGTGAATAAAGTCTTTATACCTTTGGTGCTGTCTTCTGCTCTTTCTCACACACCCATAATTCTGAGATTGGTTCTCTTTGAATCATCCATCAGCTGTTGTATCCAACTACTTTGCTCACCTCTAATTTTGGAATCATGCCTAACTATAGCATTTGTTTCCTCAGCCTTATTTTCAAGGTCTGAAATTCTGTCCTCACAATGTACGAGTTGCCTTCCCCTGCTTTCAAATGCATTTTTCATATCCTGAATTTCATTCAGCTAATTTCTTTTCAAAATTTCCACTTCTCCATTAAAATGTTCCTTTGTATCTTGCACTTCCTTATTTACTTCAGCCAACTTTTTATTTGTGGCTTCCAAATGCTCAATAAGCTTTTTTTCCATTTCTTTTTGTTTAGTGAGTTCCTCTTTAAGCCTGGTAATCATTGCTTGCATTTTTTCAAGGATATCTTATTTGAACTGGCTGTTCAACTCATTTATTTGCTTTTTGACTTTCTTTCCTTGTGAGTTCCACTATTTCAGGACCCATGACATTAGTTTCTGGGATCTCTAGCCTTTCTATATGTATCCTATTGCCTTATTTTCTTCCTATGTTTCCATTGTTGAGAGACTTCACTTTGAAGGCCTAGCAGAGAGGTTTCTTTGAATGAGTATGAGGGTGTGTGTGTTGGGGGGGCGGGGATCGAAATTCCTCTGAGTTCTGTGCTAAGAGTAGGCAGTAAGGGATGATCTGGCAGTTGGATAGCCTCTGAGGTGCCTTCAGCACCCCTGGACCCCTCAGTAAAGCTCTCCTGCCTGTCCTGGCTTCCCTCCCCCGAGGGAGGGGCTCTCCACCCTCAGAAGTGCTTGCACTACCACCCATGTTGTTTCAGGGGTTGGAGGCCTTTCTCTCCTCTTCACAACTGTCTCTTATGCCAGTTTCTTCCTAGGCACTCTTTAAGAGTTACCCCCAAGACTCTGGTGTGCTCTTCTGAGCCTTCTTTTACTCAAAACAGTTCAGTCTTGGACTTTTTTTTTTTTAAATGGTTCCTGCTTATGTCACTGCTTGTTAGGGCTGCCGATCACTGCTTCTGGTCTAGTCTCCAGGAGACCTTTTCTAGGGGAAAGCTTGCATTGCATTTGCAGTTTGCTCTACCCTCAAGCTGGTTTTTGGAGGCTACAGCTGCTGTCAATTTCCACTTTTCCCAGATCTGCACTTATCTCTGTCAGAGGCTCTAGGCTCTGGGCTTTCCTCCATCTGCAGATGCCAGTGGCTCAGTGTCACTCTCAGTGGGCCTGGGTAGCTTCCTGAACTGCTGTTTTTCTCCACTTCTGATGTATTTTTGGGATTTCTGATCTTCCCATGGCCACTTTTCAATTTCTGAGGCATTCCTTCCTCTCCTACCTAAGTTGAACGGCAATTTTTAATTATAATTTTAACTTTTTAAGTGAGTCATGAGGAGACATTGTGTAGCTCTGTTACTTGACTACCACCTTAACTGGAAGTCCTGGAAAAACACTTTAAAATTAAAACATGGACAAATGCTAATCTCACTGGAAAAGAAGGCAAGTTTGGTGGACTGACAAAATAACAGTAAATACTCAAAATATAGAAATCTGGCTATGAACCTTGGGTGACAATGACTTGATCCATCCATCATTAACAAACATGCTCCTCTCAGGAAGGGGGATGTGGACAACAGTGGAGGCTGAATATGTGTGGGACAGAGGTGAGAAGTACATAGGAAATTTCTTTACCTTCAGTTTTTCTGTGTACCTAAGGCTGCTCTAATATATATATATATATATATATATATATATATATATATATATATATATATATATAATAGAAAGCTGAGATCAGCTCAAAGGCCTGCACAGATCCAAATGTTCACAAAAGAAAACTTCCATAGAAGATGGGTCTGACTCCAGGACAGCCTTCCTTTTACAAACCTGTAAACTAGCCCTCAGGAAGCCCATCATGTGATGATTAGTTAGGGAACTCAGCAGGCAGGGGCAGACTCACTCTGAAATGTGAATTTGCTCTGGAATTCTCCACAAAAGTGAATAGCAAAACCTTACATATTTATTTGCCTTGCTCTACAATAAGTGTATTAAAGGAACTTAGCAGCGAAACTTCATGCAGTGTGCTCTTCATTTTAAGGGTCTGCCAAGGACAATGAAAACTCTGTATCTTTAAGTTTAGATTATTTATATCTTGTGTTTATTTTGGAAAGTGCTGTAAAAATGTTCTAAGGTGGATGGAAGAACTCAAATAGCTAATGAAATATTGGAATGATGACAACCACAAGGGCCTCAGGACTCTCACTAGAATAGCCTACACATACCACCCAATCTTGGTGTAACCTTATGGGATCCACCCCATTGGTTTATGGGTATTACTTTGGTAAAGCCAGGGAGTGGTTTAAGGGCAACAGGGTAGACCAGTAGGTCAAAATGATGTGACCTTTGTGGTAAGTCAATGACACAATACCAGGACCCCACCAGATCTTGGTCCTTGTCCCAGTTTTGCAGAGGTTCTGGCCTCCTGTTCTTTGGGGGGGGGGGGAGGTTCAGGCTTTTGGGCCTGACTTTCCTCAAAGCTCCCTTGTGAATGCACAAGTGCATGGCCAAGGGACATTAGGAACCTTGGCTCCTTCTCCTAGAAATGAACCTTAATGTGTACTAGGTGTTATTTGACTCCCTTCTATTTTGCAGAGCTCCAAAAGATTTATCCCAAACGGTCCATCTCTCAGCCAGTAGTCTTCACATAGGACTGTCCCCTCCTGCCCACATTTCCCTGCCTCAGCCCACGCCAGTCCTCCCCATACTTCCCTCCTAAGTCATAGCCCCTGCCACTGTGTCCCTCTCTGGGACTCTTCTGAGCTTCCGGCTCCCCTCCCAGGCCTCATCTCTGGTGCTCAGGTCCCAGCCCCACCTGTGGGCCGTAGCCTCTTACCCCAAGCCTCAGCCACAACCTTCAAGGCCGCAACTCTGCCCTCTCTGGCCCTGAGACCCATCACTCAGGCCTCAGCCACTTGATTCCCCAAAATTGAACCTAGGTCTCCTTGGTTTAGAGCTTCGTTCCCCAGGTACCAGCCACGTCCTGGCTGGCCCCTCCCAGGAGTGGCGTGCTGATCACCAGGGTGAGGCGCTGAGGTGCTGCCTTGAGCGTAGAATGCGAACACCATGGAAGGTGAGCACCTCTGAGTTGCAGCTAGCTGGGCGCGGGCGGGCAGAATCCTCCCAAGCTGCCCCATACAAAATCATTATGTCAGGGCCAGAGAAGTCAGGCTGCTTGGTGACAGGAGTACACGGGGAGGAAGGGACACCCTTCTACCTCCCTCACTGATGTGGCTAGTGGTGAGCCCTAAGTGTGCACAGGGCTGGGGTTGACCTTTGGCACCTGTGGGTTTTAAGCGGCTCCCCACCTCCTTCTCTTGGTCTGGCTCAGCTCCTAGAGTCACGGCAAACCCTTTTGCTATCTGCCCGCTCCTTGTTCTCAGAGCCAGTACTGATCCCCTATGAAGTCATTGAGCCTCTGACTCACTCTGCCGCTTCCTCAGGTTGTCTGAGAGGGGAGCTTGGTATCCTTGGAATGGCTCCAAGCGCAGCGTTGTCTGTGGAGATTCAGCGTTCTGAGCCCTCCAGCCCAGGGGAGGCACAGCTAGCGCTCTCAGGCTTTCTGGTCCATCCCAGACCACCAGGCAACAACAGCCACCATCTTTCTTTCAGCTATCATTTTCCAGTTGCAATATCATTGCAAGTGCTTGGAGCAAGGAATTTAGAATCTGAATAAGCCTTTCTACCATTCATTTCTCTGGTGACATCTGTTCACACGTCTGCGACCTTCACTGTCCTCTGAAAGGCCCAAACTCATGCTGACCTCACTCTATTCCAAGGCCATTGAAGCTCAACCTGGCCTTTCTCTCTTGTCTCACATGGGCTTGTCATGGCCCCCAACCTCACAGCTTTGTTTTGAAATCTACTCCTCTTTTGTTTCTGGAATTTTATGCCCTCTGACCTCTCCTGGTCTCTTTTCGCTTTTTCTGTTCACCTTTATGTATTGTCATTGCTACGGATCTGTCCTCTCCCTGGAAAACTTCACCCATATCCATGACTGTTAGGTCAAACAAGGACCCTGGCAAAACAAAAATACGATCAGCAGCAAGAAAAATTGTAACGAGAGTTTATTGCCCCTGACTGTAAGCCTGGATAGCATGCCCAAGGGTAAGGCAGGTGTAAATCAAAAGGAATAAAGGGAGAAAAGATAGAAGGTATAAGAAAGGTATAAAGAGGAAAAAAAGAGATAAAAGAGGATACAAAAGGGAGTGAAAAAGAGATGATTATGGAGTGAACAGAGCTTCTGTGTAGTGTGGATGAATTAGGTAGCATAAAGGTTGGGACTGAGCTGTCCAGCTGGAGTGTGGGTCAGGAACTGGGCAGAAGAGGATAAAGTAGACTTGCCCGATAGGTTGGGAGAGCAGGTAGGTAGGTAATGGGCTAAGGGAAATAGGCCTTTGCTGGGAGTCAGGGCTGTCATCATCAATTGACCAACTGCTGGGGCTTACAAAACCATTATGTCAGGGCCAGAGAAGTCAGGCTGCCACGGCGTGGAAGGAATGAGAAAATAGCCATCTGTAAGCCAAAGTCATACACAGAGAGCCAAGTCTGGTGTGTGGGAATGGCCAAGAAACTCAGCACAGAAGTTATAACACAGAAATTCCAAAATGACTGTCCACAACTTCTGTTACACCCATGTCTTCACATTAGTATCTATTGCCTAGACTTTCCTCCAGACCCTTCAGTGGAACCTCAACCTTCCTATGTCAAAAATGAATTTATTTTCTCCTCTAAATTCATTCACCTTTCTATTTCCCCCAATCTTTCTTATGGCCATTCACCTGCTGGTCTAAATCAGTAATCTCAGAGTCACACTAGGTCCCACTTCTCTTACCCACTATCCAAGAGCTTCCAGCCCTGCCTGTTCCCTTTGTAAACGCCACCCCTGCCCCTGCTCTCCAGGCTCCTGTGGTTGCCCTCGGTTCACCACTTGGTGTCTTTCATCGTAGTTAGCTCAGCACTGGTTTCTGTCCTCCTCCCTCCCTCCTTGTCCATACTGCTGCAGATGAGCTGTATGATACCTAACTTCACTAATATAATAGCTTTGCCAGCATCTCAGAATTCTGCAGAGACCCTGCACTCCCTGTGGGCAATTACAAATGCATTGATGCATACACGGTCCTTTATAGATCCAGTCTAAACTGTCTCTGTATAATGCTGTTTATACTAATGGTGTGCTATGTGTTTCCTCAAATATAAATGTGCTTCTCGGTCTCCTGGGGGAATACTACCTTCCTGTGGGTCACAGGACCAGCTTGTCTTCGTTCTTCAATTCTCAGCTCAAATGTTAATTGCTCTGTGACACCTTTCTTCATCTCCCCAGTCTGACTACTGTTGCTACTTCTGCTTTCTTTTTACTCTTTGTGCTCAATACCATTATATCGCATGTCACATCGTATTTCATGTGTTTGCACATGTTTGGTACCTCGAAGCCAGGGACTGAGTCTTCTACCTTCCTATTGCCCACCCTTAGGGTGGCTCCCAGCCTGTGTAATACGTTTTCAATAAAAGTCTCTGCAATGAATGAAACATACAATCATACCACACTCAGTACTTATGGTTACCATTACCTTGAAGCTGATAGGCAAACACCAAGTTATCTAACGAACTTTGTCCATTAGGTTACTTGGGTAACTTGCAAGACAAGCATTCAGTTTAGCCCTCCTGAAGATCTTTTATTGCTCTGGCAGGGACAGTAGCCTCAGGAAACAAGAGACAATGAGTGTATAGGGGGATTTTCTGAGATGGAGGAATCAAAACATGAAATCCACTGTCTTAGTCACTTATTTGTTGCTGGGATAAAAGGCCCAATATCTACAATTTAAGGCAGGAAAGATTTATTTAGCTTACAGTTTCAGAAGATCTTACACAGGCTATTTACACACAGTCCACAATGGTGGCAGTACATTGCAGAGGCTGGAGAGCTGCTTACAGCACTGTAGACAGAAACCAAATGAAACAGGAACCGGTTAAGATCTGAAGCCTCAGTCAAGGTCAGATCTTTCTCAAGAAGAAGTTGTAACCATGTTTCTTCTTCCCTTTTCTCAATTCAAGCTGCCATTTCAGCCCCCATGTCCAGAGTGAGTATCTCCTTCTCCTTTCCTGACCTACTATTCAACAACACACACCTGAATGTTCTGTTCTGGATGCCCCCCCCCCACTTCAAAAACTTGACACGATACCCCCAGGTAAAACCCCAAGCATCTGCGTCTTCTAGCCAGGCTGTACCTCCCAGTGGCACACAGTTCCACAGGTAGGCTACTATATCTAAATACATGAGGCTTTAGGAGGACAATCCAGGTCTAAACCGTAACAGCCACAGTGATGATTGTGTTACCTGACAAGGATGTCAGATTCTGACTCCTGGTGTCCTAAACAAAGAATTGAACAGAATACACAGGGTAGTAAAATGGGCAGAAATTCATTAAAGGAAAAGTACACTCTACAGAGAAAGAGTGCACTGAGGAAAGCTCCTGACCTCCGTAGGGACCTATGGTTCTGGGACTATGACAGAACCCAAGGTTGGGGATTTCTGGAAGTTATGTCTCAGTGGGGTACTTTGCTCAGCCCATCCATTGGGAGGAGGAATTTCTGACTACATAAGGTCTTTGGAGGAAGTGTCATGGAATCCCATAAGGGTGGAGGACATGGGGGTGGTATCGGAGGCACAACGCAAATGAGGTTGGATACTGGCCAAGGTCCCTTAGTTTTGGTTTTGTGAATGCCTGGTTTTCGTTTTCGTTTTTGTTTTTCCTGGAAGAGTAAGATAACCTTTATGTATTTTCTGATGTGTTTTGACATGATTGTCCCTACCCTGTCTAGTTCCTCAATTGTTGTCTCAAGGATCTCTTGTTATATATTTGTCCTTACTCTAGCCCTACTTCTCTACTGGAGTAGAGAACCCTTCCTCTACCCTCAGTATTTTGTTCTAGGGTTCACTGAACTCTAGGAATTAGAGGTTGGGGTTCTCCATGTCAGGGTGGGGTGGTGGCATGCTTTGAATGTACACACCAAAACTCATATTGAATGAGGTATTAAGAGGTGGGGTTTTTAAAAGCTAATTGGGTCACGAGTGCTTGGATGTAAATGAGATAATCCATTCACAGTTTAACAAATTAATGGGTCAAAAGGTTATCTCAGCCAAGGTCTATTAAATAAGAGCCAATTTGGCTCTATCTCTTGTGTGTGCCCTCACACTATGTGACGTCTTACACTTCATCCACACTCTGCAGAGTTCTCAAAGAACCTCACCAGATGAACACCCTTGATTCTGGACTTCTCAGCCTCCAGCACCATGAGCTAAATTAACCTCTGTTCTCCAGAAAATAACTGATCTCAGGTACTCAGTTATAAAGACCCAAAACAAAGACAGATAAGCACTAAGAAAGTGAATATCCCTCCTCTGTTTTAAAAAAAAAAAAGTGTCTGGCCCCCCTCATCAAATAGCAATCGTAAACATGAGCATCCTGTGCTTACTTTGCCTGTCACACTGCAGTCTCCAAGTCTGCATTTTGGAATCAAACTTCTTGCCCTTTGCATAACATCCAAATAGGTCTCAAGGGGATTCCTCACAGAAAGCTTTTGTGGTGGGGGGACAGTCTGGATCTGTACTAAACTGATCTTAAGCTCGTTACTTTGCCCAGCCTTGAACACATGGCAATCCTCCTGTTTCAGCCACCTGAGTGCTGGCACTACAGGTGTGAGCCACTATGTCTAGCTTATGTGGTGCTGGGCAGTCAACCCAAGGTCTGCACTTGGTAGTCAAGCACGCTAACCACTGAGCTATGCTCCCAACTCCCTGAAGAAAGCACTAAATTTGATGAGAGAGGCTCCCTTCTGGGTCTCTGTCGAGAGGACTCCTTAAGAGGAGACAGACGGGACAGGGGCAGATAAATTTATCTGGAAATGTTCTTTATTCATACAACAATCAATCAATCCAATTCATAAATTAGACTATAATAAATTGATCAATTAATTAATTAAGCAGGAAAGCAAGCATTGTTCTGCCTCTTAAAACTATTCCCGTCCTGGGTCCTTTATGCTCACCATGAGACATATTCTTGGCTGTCAGCGACCACAGCCGACCCACGTATGACCTTGTCCGGGGCTCGCCAGTCCGTGGCTGGATCAGGACCCACCGGTAGCTGCCTGGCTGGACAGTCACTCCTTCTCCAGGAGGGGGTCTTGCACTCGGGAGGCGAGAAGGCTGGGGACGAGGAGCAAGACACATCTTGTGTCCAGAGTCTGTGACTACCTCGACCCTGAGGTTAGGACCAGGGCAGTTTATATACTATTTTTATGCCCGCAAGCTACAGATAGAGATTTGGGCAGGGGTTCTGATTATCGATCATACCAGGTCTTTGTCAGCACCTGGGTGGCGTCCTTGTCCGCACCCAGGTGGCGTACAACTTACCAGTACCATACAGAGCTTCAGGCAGTTTTTAGCAATTTACTCGATTGTGCTCAATATGGGTTACTTTTATTTTGTAATTCATAATCTGTAGTCCTCATGCCCTTCGTGCCTTTCATACTCTCCACGTTCCACCTATGCTCCACACAGTCTCTAAGGCCACCTCACTCTAATGGAAGTACCAATTTCATCCCATTTCTCAGAGTACCCCCAGTCAGAGCAGCAAAGTCTGTAGAGACTTGGCGTTCCGTGGTACCAGTCACAAGATGGCTGAAATAACCTTGTCACCCTGAGTCCTGTTCTCAACTCTTGTTTCCTTTCGTTGCTGTTGTTGGTTTTTGTTTTAGGAGCTTCATTGCCACAGCATCCTCACCAGGGTTCTACTATTCTAGTCAAACACGCTAGGGCTGTCTAATGTGGCATTTGAGGGAGAAGTTTCCTTGAATTCCTCATGTAAATTGTCCCTCGTGCTTTAGGAGTGACCTGGGACCTCATGGGAGACTGCCCATCATTAGCTCTGTGTGCTTGCTTACCTGACTCTTCATTTGCATTCAGTGATTCTAGAGCAGATAAGAATTTGAGCTTCTTTTGTTACGGAAAATAAACAGAGAAGTTACTGAGCCAAGTTGGCTTTACCTGCTACAATGTAGGCAGATCCCTGGGACAATGAGTTTTACAAAAGAGAAAGACTTTATTCCCGAAGCAACTGAACATGTACAGAGAGCCAAGTTCTGAATCCACCTTCTGGAGGGTGGTATATAGCGGTGTTTACAGATTTAAAAAAAAAAAAGATAGGTGAAGGTCTGGCGAAAGGTGGCCAGAGGTGATGTCATCAGTGGTCTGCACATGTGTAATCAATCTTCATGGCTCTTCATATTCAGAAAATGCTGGCGTTACCTATAGCACAGCTATTGAGAAATTGATAATATATTGCTCAGTTCTCTAACCTCCAAAGTCAGTCCTTTCTAAAGTCAACTAAAAGCAAGAGAAGCAGAGGGTTTATGTAGGTTTCTGTTTTTAACATACAAAGAGAACCTCAGTTCCATTATTTTGCTCATTCTTAAATGACTGGTGATTTTTATTTATTAATTATTTATTATGAGGAGAAAGGTCACTAATTTTCATAGTCTCTGTAAAATAGCATCAAATTACCTGATCACCTCTTTGTTCTACTTATTTCTAGTTTTGCTTCCCTTTGGAAACTTTTTAGCAAGTTTACTTTCATGAGCTTTGCACTGAGCATGCACCAAAGAACAACGAAAGGTAGGAACATCTGTTACCAGGTCATCTCTGAGGGACCATATGTCTTCCAATCCAACATTGATGAAGCTGTTCCTTGCCTTAATGATTGCTTAGACAGTGTCCAGAAAAGACTGAACTCCTGTAATGCCCAGCCAAAGGGAAACAGAGAGACGCACATACTATTGATTCCGGAGAGCTCAAACCAGGGTTCTGTTTTGCAGATGTCAAAGAATGAACGACATGAACAAAGAGAGAGTTTGGAAATAGAAACTAACTTTATTAGGAGAAGTATAAAGAAAAAGTGAAGAGGACATTTAGGAACTCCCATCCAAGCAGGAGAGGGACTAGAGTGCCAATTATTCAGCAGCTATAGTTACCATTAAGGTTTTCTATGGATAAGGCATATTTATTTTGCTACACCTAGTTAGCCTTTACTGATTGGTACCTGCTAGCATAAAATTTATTGATTGGTACATATTAGCATAAAAACTAATTTAATGGTTCTAAAGAATTTTAAAGTAAGTCCCAAAACTGCAGTGCCCACAAGTGTAGCAGAAAAGACTTGTAATGGCCTTCAAAAGTTTCATTAACATAGTTATGGCTTTCAGGTGTTTCTTTTCACCATTTGTCTTGCATTCCAAAATATCTTTTTAGTTGTTTTTTTGTTCCTGTCTTGAGGGGGACACCTGGCCCAGCACTACTAACTACTTTGACCTTGCCTGCCTAGCAAAAATCTACCTTATCAACCCTACATCTGCCTAGCACAAACTACTTTACTAGAGAATAGAAAGCTTATAATGGTCTTCTTCTGCATGTGTCTATTTGCAGACACACAGTCTTGTGAGACTGAGATCATATGGAAGCCTTGCTTCACTGTCCTCTCTGTCTCTATGCCCATTCTTTGGAAATTTGGGAAGGTGGTCTTGTTTCTAATGTTTGTTTGTTTGTTTGTTTGTTTTGCATTGGTGGGAATTGAACCACATTGTGGCGCATACTCAGCTTTTTTTCTTTTTATTTTTTGACACAAGGTCTTGTTTAATTGCTCAGCCTGGGCTTAAAGTTAAGATCTTCTTGCTCAAGCCCATCAGAGTGCTGAGATTACAGATGTTCACCACCACACCCAGCTGACCTAGATGGCCAGGTATACTTTTAAGCCTCCAAGTATGGCTCTTGGAAGGCTGATATCACAGGATGGAAAATAATTTACCAATAGTGAAAAAAAAAGGTTAAGAGTTTCTTGATATACTTCAAGAGAGTATATGTCAGACAAGTCCAAGAGAGGACTGCACTACTACAGAGAAAGCAAGGAGTGTTATATTTGACATTCATGTGAGGAAGGACCCGGATAACATTGTCTTAGTACACATTCATGAGATCATGCATCCATCCCAGATTTAGGGAAGTCAGATGTTGTATGATGACTGATATTATGTTTTTGATAGGGTCTAGTACTGTTGGTATTTCTAGAAATGATATCTCCAAGTAATATGGATTAACAAATATATAAAGAATCAGGAAATAATATGTATGTTTATACTTGAGGAAGACTTTTGAATTTCTGTAACAATAGAGAAAACATATTCAAGGCATGTCAAATGGCTGGAACAGCTAGTGCTTGTATGCATACTTGGTGGAAAGTGAGTTGTTGTACTACAGGACTATATTCAGCTGTGAAATCGCTTCCAACATACAATGGCATTCCCATTCCAACAAGGAGTAATAGGAGGACAGAAAGCAGTTGGACCAAAGTGTAAACAAAGCCAAGTAGGGCAAGCATTGAATCCCATAGTTCCATTAAACCCTATACCTCTGGGTCCAGCATCCTGCACGAGCTGCACAAACCCTGAGAGCCCCACAGGGCTTAGGTGGCTTCATCCCTGTGTCACTGATCTGGCTGCAAACACTATGGCTTCTTTTTTGGGCTGGCTCTACCATACCCTGTGGTTTTCCTCTGCAGACAATCCGTGTCCCTAGCATCTCCAAATTTCTGGGTCTCCACTGGCACCTTCAGCTTTACAAGTTTTCAACCTATGAACCAGCACTACGTGGGTGACGCTAAGGTCTGCTAATGGCTTGAGCTGTAGCCCGGATCCCTAGGACATGACTAACGCAGCCTCCAAGTGTCTGGATGGCTGAACTTCGGTTGGCTGAACTCCAGCAAACACTTCTCTCTTTGACCTGCAAGGTGCCCTGGATACTCTTCTCAGAGCAAAATCTTTTTCCTTTGCACACTTGAAGGGCTAAAGGATAGAATCTTGCTGATTCCTGAGATGCCGTCCAAGTCTCTTTCCTCAAGTGCTGATTCCATGCACTTGGCTTCATTTCAATGCTAATCTTTCCAATGACTTATGCTCATTTGTCCCAGTTTTCCAGTCATCTTCTTTCTAACAACACTGCAAACGTTTTATATATTTTTCTATTTTCACCTGATTTTCAGTATAGAGCTAGCTAAAAGCTGCAAGTAGTGCCCACCTGACAGCTTGAATATTGGGCTGCAGTGAAATTTCCTTCATCAGATTAAGTTAGTCCATGGCTCTTAATCTCAGTTTCAGGCAAAGTCTCAGGACGGGCAAAATGCCAACACACTTTTTTTTCCCCAGAGAGTAGTACACATGGTTTCTAGACCAATTGTCAATACAGTCCTCCTTCCCATATGAAATCTCTTGAGCTTGTCTTTTGCAATCCATACTCTTATCAACATTCATGTCTTCTGAGCCCCAACCATAATCTCCCATCAAGCTTGGCTTACATCATTCTAAGGCTTCTCTAGCCAGCATCTTCTAAGCTTTTTAAATTTCTCCCACAAACCAGCTCTAAAGGCTTCTAAACCACATTGTTGGGTGAAGTTGCATTAATGATCCTATGTTTCTGGTACTAATTTCTGTCTTATTTACTTTCTTGTTGCTGGAAAAGAATATCCTGACACTTAGTCCACAACTTAAGAAGGAAAGATTTATTTTAACTCACAGTTCCCCCCCCCTCCATTTTATTGATATGTATTAGTGCAAAACCCAAGGTTTACAATGAAGTTGAGGATTTTGTGCACATATGTGTCTTGTCAAAGTGAGAAAGACTTTCCCATCCTCACAGTTTTAGAAGGTGTAAGTCCACTTCTGGGCAGCTGGCAGTGGCAGGAAGGGTTTGGCAAAGAACAGCTGCTCAAGGCACTGTAAGAGAAAGAATCGGGGGCCTCCAGAAGGTGCTGGGGCTAGATTTTATATCCTTACAGGCCACTCACCCGTAATCCACCGTATGCCTGTAATCCACCCTACCTGACCATACTCCACCTCCTCGGAGCACATGGAATCCTTAACATTCAAATACATGAGGCTTTGTGGGAATACTACATATCCAAACCATGATAAGACCCATGCCTTTCCACTCAACTAGTTGTTGATCTTTAATCTGGTCATGAATGAGTCCCAGTGCTAGATTCTCTTGCCAACTGTGCCTTGTATTCAAGAAGGTAGATACTGGTAGTAACATCCTTTCCAAATGTTTTGTTAATCTATTATATGCAACATTTGAAAAGGGATTTTAAAAAACATACAAACAACAGAACACAGCAGAGCCTGGATAATTGCCCAGTGGTAGCTTAGAGTGTAAGGCCCTATATTTGACTTCCAGCAGGTATACATCAATATATTCATGTAAAACATAGAAAAACAGAATATTTACTACTCACTAAAAGATTTGTAACAAATTTTACTTCCAACTTACTTTCTATAAATTTAAATCACCATTCACACAATGACAAGGAAACTTACTTTTATTTCAAAATCCAAGCTGAACCAGCCCCCATCCAGGGAAGTTTTGGGAAATAGGAAATATTGTTACTACTAAGTAAGAGCTATCTATTTCTACTTATGGCTAGCAGTAGGGACCAATTAGACCGGGAGGAAAATAATGCCATTGGTCACGGGGCAGTAAAGAGTAGAAAGCAAGAGTTCACCAGTGCAACAGAACTGCTTCCGCAAAAGGTCTTTTTCTTTCTAACCCCAATTTAATTGGTCCCTACTGCTAGGCATACGTGCAACTAGATGGCTGAGAGGTCCTCCAAACTCAGCTTCTAGAACAACAGCATAGAACATCTTGTGAGTAAAAGACCTAGATACTGAAAAGCCTGGAGAAAAACTAACTTACAGACTCAGCATCAGTGATTCACCCCTCAACTCAGCTTTCTTTTCTCTTCCTGGACCCCACCCTGGGTACATAGAGATTGTGAGGATCTCCACTTGGAGATTAGCACCAAGATTATATTGTTCAATTCTTCATTAAATGAGGAAGAGAAAAGGGGAAGGAGAAACACAGAAGTCTGAGTCATGAAAAATGGTAACCTTTTTAGATCTTTAATCAGGAAGATATAAAGCAGCTGATTTTCCAGAAATCTTTATCAAAAATTGCCAGCACAGGACCGGAGAGTGTGACTCACTGATAACAGTGGGGTAACCCCACACCCACATTTTAATGTTATTCATTTAATTTAATTTTATTGTATTTGCAATACAGAATAGGTATATTAAACTTGAGGAATTCTTGCCCATATATATCACATTAACTCCCCCCTCCTTTCCTGTCTTCCCTACCTTTCCACAAAGCTATCTTCCTGCGTCCTAATACCTCACCTGTTGGAAACCTCAGACTTCCCTAAAGTGCTGGAGACATGTTTGGCCAGTTGCAGAGAGACACTGGTCCGTAATGCCTGTGTGACAAGGGCCACGGGGCACAACATGTAAAGACATTGCAAGGAACACCATGATTCCTAGTGCTGTAGTTATGTGGAAGTTCTGCTATTTGTGCCTCATCTGATAATGGTGACAAGCCTTGAGCCAGATCAGGTCTCCGATACTATGTTAGCTTCTTCCTTTGCAAACAGGTGCTATGTTGTAACCTTGCTGTTAATAGCCTTAAGGAAGTTTTAACAAATACCTTATGCCGTGCCAAAGACTAAGTTTCATGGTTACCTAAGCTGAGACAATAAATGTGCAGGGCAGGAAAGATCAGGGCCTCTGTCTCAGAGCAGGCAGCTTCATGGTCTCCTCACTCTGAGGATTATGTTTCAGTGTGCTCTCATTGCTGTCACTAGTCTTCAGGCACCTGTGAGAACCCTGCTGGGCCGGACTCCACGCTCACTTCTTTGGTTGTCTTACTTGTTTATATTTTAAGTTTCTCATATCAGAGAAACCATGGGATAGAATGTGTTCTTAAAAAAAAAAACATGAGGCCCTCATCTCAATTCCTGGCAAAAACAATAATAAAAATGTTTGCCAATACCTCCTCCCTGTTTATCTATTAATGGCTGAAAACAGAAAGAAAGATCCATGAGGCACGTCTAGTGGTGCTTCATCAAACTGATGTTTCATGTTCTGTTGCAGAAGACAACACTTTGTCACATGAATACCACAACCAACTCATTGCAGTAGTTCACCAATGTTGTACTATATGTATTATTGAGAAAAAAAATTACTTTTAGTTTTGATTTTATTTCATTGTAAGCCTGTTAGGATATTATGTATAGGCTGTGATAAATATGCATTACATAACTATGCTAAAGAAATGTTTCTAAGAGGATCTCCCTGGAGCCTCTTATTACTAACCTACATAGTCCGGAAACTATTTTTAAAGCTTATTTTGAAAAATTTAAACCAATCCTTCAAGTTAGGGTTGATTCTAGAACCAATCTTGATGGATGTTAGAGAGCCCTTTGAAATTACAAAAGTCTGTAGATGCTCAAGTTCCTTATTAAAATAGTTTAATTACCACAAAGTAATTTATAAATTCAGTGTGATTTTAATAGATACATCAACAAGATAATTTTTTTGTTTTGCTAAGCACATTGACTATCAAGTTTGTGTGGAGGAACAGGACAGCAAGGGTGGCTGGAGATCTAACACAGAAGAGCCAAAGGAGGCACTAGCCTTATAAGATATTGTCTTAGTTACTTTCTCACTGCTGGGACAGAATACCCAATATCCACAACTTCAGGGAGCATTTTAGCTCACAGTTGCAGAAGGTCACAGTTTGTTCGTGGGTGGGAGGCAGGAAAATGGTGGAATCACATTAGTGGGGCCAAGGCTGGAGCCGCACACAGAGATCCTGACAGCATGGCAGAACAAAGTGTAAAACTAGCACACATGTCTACGAGTCAAGCCTGCAAAGGTTTGCTAGTTAGACAAGTAACCCTGGTAAGGCTGGGGATACAGCTGCTGAGACTTCATTAAAACCCATTGAGGGGGCTGGAGGACTAGCTCAGAGGTTAAAGCACTTGTGTAGCAAGGGCTGAGTCCCAGAATTTGATTCCCCGGCACCATATAAGCTGGGCATGTTGTTGCATGTCTGTAATACTAGCATTCCACGCGCGAGACTGAGACAGGAGGACTGCTGTCAGTTCAAGGCCAGTCTGGACTACATAGTGAGCTCAGAACCAGCCTGGAATACAGAGTGAGACCCTGTCTCAAATAATAAAAAATAAAAACCATTGCAATCTGTATTATGGGCCTCTGTAGTGAGGTTATACAGTGAGGTTAGAGAGACTTAAATCTGAAGGTAGTATGTGCAAACCGGAAGTTTAAGCCAAGCAGTAGTGTGGAGCTCAGTAACTAGAAAATTACTAAGAGGAACCATCTGTAAGAGGGATTTGGGATAAACTGACCTAACAGGATTCTTGCTGAAGACTGGCCACAGTGATCAGATATCACCTGGGGAACAGTGGATGACAAGGGCTAATCAGAAATCAAGGATGGGGACTTCTGGATAAATGGACTTGGCAGGAATCTTGTTAAAACTAGATTCTACAAGTACAAAGATGAGCTTATGAGAAAGTTTAGAAGCCTGACTAAAGCTTGATCAAACAGAGAATCTTTGTCAAGGACAAAATGACACAATCTTCATAAAGAAAAAATCGATAACAACTAACAAAAAATGTGTATTTACCTTTTGACCTGGAAATTCCCCCTTTAAGAACCTAGGAATCTCATTAGTGAGTACTTTTCCACATATATAAAAAACAATTCACACTAAACTCTTGCTATTCAAAGTGTGGTCTGTGGGCCAGGAGGATTAGTCACAGGGGAACTTGACAGAAATGCCCAGTAACAGGATCTACTGAGTTTGAATCTGTTTCTTTCCCAGTGCCTCCTGATGACTTTGATGTGCATTAACATTTGAGGAAGGTTGCACTAGGTTTCTTCTTGGCACCTAAAAATGACTGAATAGCCAGAAAAAAGCAAAAGGAGAATATGTGCCAAATTAAATTTCCAAAATATTTTAAGTGAGAAAAAGCTAATTGCAGCAGAGCTATCAGTAATAAAATGCGGTTCGGTGCCCCTCCGGTTTCGGGGCGCGCCGAGGGCGGGCCCGGTGCCCGGCGCACCTGCCGCCCGGGCCGCGCCGGCCGCACCTTCCCTCGCCCCGCCCCCGCAGGCGCCGTCCCGCGACTCCGCCCCCTCCCCGCCCTATTTGAGGCCCGGCGCGGCCGGGCCGCCGCGCTGCTCTGCTCCTGGGGCCGCGAGCCAGGTACGCGGCGGCGCGGGCGGTGGTCCCGCTCCGCCTCCCGGCCGAGCTGCTCGGGTGGGGCCGGGACCCGGCGGCCGGTCGGTCCGTGGGTCTGCGGCGCGGGGAGCGGCCCGAGGCGTCCGGCGTGGCGCCAGCCGGGGGGCCCGGCGGGCGGGCGGGCGGGCGGGCGGGCTCGGGTTCCTTCCGGCCGGCGGGGACTGTGGCCGCGGGGTCTGCGGCCCTCCTGGGACGCTGGGCCGGCCGAGCCTGCGGGCCGTCGTGTCGGCCCCCGGGTGGCCCGCCTGTCTCCGGCTGCTGGTGACACCTGCCGACCCGGCCCTAGGGACCCCGCCCCGGAGGCCGAGGGCTGGCGGCGGGCGAGGCCGTAGCCCCAGGCGTTGAACGCGCCGTGGGTCGCGCCGCCCGGACTGGCCTGGGCTGAGCTCGAGTCCGGCCAAAGCAAGTCTTTTCCAGGTCTTTCCGCCAGGGTGGAGTCATGGGGACCAGTCCAGATCTGGTTACAGATGGGTTTTATTTTACTTTACTGTGTTTATTCCTTGCAGGCACAATGTTGCAAGGTTTGTTGTCTTCAAGGCATAGCGAAAGAAAGTGTGTGGGGCTAACGAGCTAGATGAAATTGGCAGTGGGGTTAGTTTATTCGCCCCTTTTTCAGTTAAAGCACAGTTTTGGCAAAGGAAAGTAGGGAAGATACAGGTGTTAAGGACCCTGGGGTGCAAGGGGGAAGCTGGGTGTGGTTTGGCACCTTCGGTGTCCCCGTAGGAACGTGCCCCAAGCCTGCCTGCTTCCTCTGTGCTGTGGTGTAGGAGAGCTGCTATCAGGTCAGATACGTGGAGTAACTGTTGGATTAAAGTCCTCTGCTCTGTGGTAGTCACAGTGATTGACAGGAATGACTACGGTTTTCAGTCTGGGCGTGTAGGGTGTATCCCAGTGTTCTTGATTACCCGGTAACAATTACTCATACTTGCATCCGTTATAACTTGGTGTCGTGCTAGAGAAAGGTTTGAGTTTGGGTCATCCTCGGTCCTACAAGTACGGATGATTTAGCAGTTTTTATCTACAGATCATTGGATAGAAGATACTGGAGAAAATTGCATTTGGGCTAAATAGGTGTGGACTTGTTTTCTTGTCATTCACTAAACAATACGGTATCACAACTACTTTGTAACATTTACAGTGTATTACATATTATAAAAACTCTAGAGTTGATTTGAAGTATATGGGATGATATGCATAGATTGTATGAAATATTGCATTATTTGATATAAGGGAATTGAGCATCTGAGTATTTTGGGATCTTTGGAGGTGCTGAACTAATGCTGCTCAGCGACCCAGTAATAATTTTATTTAAAATTATATAAGGCCAATTCCGATCCAGTTAGTTCAGTGAGTTATAGTTCAAATTAATAACAATAGAATGAAATTAGAAAAGTCAGCCTTTTTCCTTTATATCTAACCTGAAGGGCACCCAAGTGAATATTTTAGGCTCCTAGGGGAGACTGCACACATAAATTTCCAAGTTTGCTGTACCTGGGATTAGGGCAAGGAGCCATCCCTAGGATAAAATACAGTGTAAGGCCTGGTGTTTCCGCATTAGACACACAGACACACCAACACACATACTGCAGGAGAAAACATAGGTAAAGACGAAGCAGGAGCACGTGCTTTCATTACACTAATCTTCAAAAGGTTAATTTTGTAGAAAATGAAGGTATCTATATCAAAGAAGTCAGGAGGCACAGTTAAATATTGGCACCTTAAAAACTATTAAGACTTGGATCAACTACATAAAATCGCTTGACAAACAGTAACTTCTCAGAGGTGCTGGTGATGCTGCAGGGAATAAATGATCCTAGGATAGGTTTTTTTAGACTAGTTTTTAAAAAATGTAACTTTTTATTTTTAAATGGAATACTGTTTTTTAAAGCTGTGGGTAATTTGGAAATACATAATGAATTTTAAATATGTGTGTATTTATAGTAACTGTTCTTCCCCTCTTTGTGTCTGTGATGGGGAGGGGTAGAGGGCAGTACTGGGGACTGAGAACATAACCAGCACATTGTTTTTAGTTTTTGATTTTGAGACAGGGTCTCACCAGGTCACTAAGTTGCCCAGGCTGGTCTAGAACTTGTGATCCTCCAGCCTTAGCTTCCAAGAGTGCTGGGCTCCCAGACCTGCACCATTGAGCCCAGCCCTTCCCCTTTTAATTACTATTTTTTATTTTATTTTTGAGACAGGGCCTCACTTTGTAGTCCATACTGGTCCTGAACTCTCTGTGTAGTTCACTCTGGCCTTGAACACCTGCCTCAGCCTCCTGAGTGCTGAGATTACAGGCTTGCGCTACCACTCCCAGTTTATATGGTGCTAGGGTATCAAACCTAGGGCCTTGGGTTTGCTAGGCAAGTGATCTAACCAGTGTACTATTCCTCCAGGCCCACCCCCCTCACCTTAATTATTGCAGCTAAAGAAGTACAACTTAGAAACTATTGTTAGGCATTGAATTTGCAGTGTGAGCTCTCACATATATATCCTTGTTACAGGCACATTTACTGTGTAGATAAGAGAAAGGCCTTAATTTTTAAAAATCTCACTAGATCGTTTATCATTTCTGTAATATTTGGAATATCTTTTTGGTAAACTTTAGGATTTTTTTCATTTTAGAATTGGGTCTAATTTTTTATAATCAGTTAAGAATTATATATCATTGCAATGTGAAAATGAAAATTGTTTTTCATAGTGGCAGGTTATTACACATTTTAGGACAGAGATTTTAATTAATGGATGTCACTCAATACTTGGGAACATATTTCACCATTCAAATAGGGACTGGATAATGAAGAAATAAGACTTTTGAACATTCAGATGTTGTGTAGTTCTTCCCACAAAAATAATCTGCAAGGTGCTCATGGTGGCACATGCTTGTAATTCCAGCACTCCAGTGCTCAGGGAGGCTGGGTCAGGAAGACTGCAAATTCAAGCCCAGCCTGGTCAATTGTGTGACTTACCATGACCTTGTGTCAAAATAAAAAAAGAGCAGTGGATGTGTCAGTTTGAGAGCCCTCGGTTTAATAACCAGTACTGCAAAATAAAATGTTTAAGTTGCCTTTTGGAGACACTTGGCTAGAATGAGAGGACTTCTTAGGGATTATGGGTGGTGCCTTCCCAGGCTTCTGTCTGCCTGCTTACAGATTGCCACTAGCCACTCAACCAGGGGGTTCTTTGATTATCCAGTTCCTTAGACTTAAGAGACTTTGCTCTCTTAATCCCTCTGCAGGTGTCACTGACTAGCATGGGTCCTTGCTTTAGTGACGGTGGAAATAAAGTGACAATATGAATTTACAGGCAAAGAGCTTTAATTGGAAAGTAACAGGGAAAGAGTAGTATCTGGAGGGAGTGTACTGTGGTTAAGGGGATCAGAGTGACCCAGCCACAAAAGCAGAAGGCCTGTTTTATATATTAGCAAAATCGGGCCAGAGACTGGTCAGACTTATCTCTTCCCAGGTTTCATAGATCAGGTTGAACTCTCATGACTCTAGGGGAAATGTGGTTTCACAAGAGGAATCCTCATGACTGGAGGGGCAGCTTCAGTCATGTAAGGCTCTGATGGGTACTCAAGTGATCGTAGGTCTTAGCTGAACATTCCTGTGAATTTCTTATGCTGATGTCCTCAGTCTTAAAGTACAGACTAGGAAGTTTTGGACTAGAATATCTGGTTTTGCTAACTTTTAGAAACACACTCCCTGAGTTACTTAATATGCCTGTATGCAGAGCTGAGAAGATTCTGACCAGAGTTTTAAAAAATAAAAGTCAAGTTTTGTTATACTTTTACTTATTGTAACCTGTATGTAGGCCCAAGTGAAGAGTTACAGTGTTTAGCAAAAACTAGTTTTTAGTTTCTGATAACATCAGAAGCAAATACAGATCATACTTTTGATGAGTAATAGGTTAAAGGTTCAGGGTTTTTTTCTTTGTTCTTACTGTAATCTCTGACTGTGTCATTGTGTCATTCAAGAAAGTTCTTGATATGTTCTGCCTATGTGAACAGAATTGTAGCAGTGTTTTGTGTTTCTTTGTTACGTATGATCTGTTGTCCAGTTGGTAGCCTTGCTAGGGAAGAGAGAAACCTATATAACAGAAAGCAAACGCTAGCTACAGTAACAAAGAGACACAGAAAAAGAAAGTGCAGGGCACAGAGAGAACACGATGAAACTATTATTGATGTTCTCTGAGGAATTAGAGCTAAAGACTGAAAAAGAAGGGGCGACAAAGAACAAGAAAGCGCTCTTGGGAATTGAAAAATTTTAACTGAAATTAACAAAAGAAAATTACAAGAAAGACTATAAGACAAGGTCATGAATGTCTTCCAGAAAATGGACCAATTGTGATGGAAAATGCAAGAGAAAGAAGAAAGTCTGAGCAGAGCTTTTTAACTTATTAGTGTATTGTGCTGGGGTTGGGTAAAGGATGTTTCAAGATACTGTTCCTAAGCCAGGCTGTTGGCTCATGCTTGTAATCTCAACACTCTAGAAGGTAGAGGCAGAAGGACTGTAAGTTCTAGCCCAGCCTGGACAACTTAGTGACTTAGTGAGACCCTCTCTCAAAATCAAAAACGACAAAAAAATGGACTGCAAGGGTGGAGCTCAGTGTGAAGATCCTAGGTGGGATTCTCAGTACCTCACACGAAGATATTGATCCTTCCAACTCAGTGCAGCTGGAGGGGAGTGCCTGGTAACTGAAGCTTTCAACTCCTTACCTCTGCAGTGAGTAACCCTGCCCCCAAAGAGCTGTAAAAATGTTGTTCTCTTTGTATATCATGACATGATGGGTTGAGATCACAGATGATGTCTGTCATGAACAGTGGTCAGATGTTGCATTTTATGGCATTGGAATCAAGACACATCAGCGTATCTGCCTTTTCAGTATTTTACTATACACACTTTAGTCATCAATCCACTTAGTCATTCAAGTTCAAACCAATAGCACACGTGTAACACATCCAGCAAGGGAGCTTGAATCCCACGGGGAGTCCCAGTCCCTAGGAAGATCTCACCAGAGTCCCAAGGTTTAACGGCTCATATTCAAAATGGGGTTCAGGGTCAGAAGTCCGGCTTGAAGGAAGTCCAGCAGAGTGTCAGCAGGGCAACAGCACCAGTGGAGGAGCACAGACGTAGTCCTGCAAGGCTGAAGACGCTGGTGTTCCTATTGGAGCTCCTCAGTGCTGGAGTTGTTATACCATTCCTCACGCTGCCACAGAGAGTGGAGTCCCTTTTTATTGGTGCTGTCACCCTTCAGAGCTTAGGGTTTGCTCATTTCCATATGATGTAAACTCCAAGTCAGTGTGGACCTGGTTTTATAGATGGCAGCTTGGCCTCAGGGCCTTGCAAGTTTGTCTACAGCAGGCAGTGGCCCAGGCAGCGTGGTGTTTATTGTGCTTTGGATCGGGAATGTCCCCCAGAAGTCTCATGTATTTGTTATAGATTGTCTATGGCACCATGTGCTGCAGCCCAACTGCCCGACTTTCAACATAAAATGCTGGGACAAAGATTTTCAGATGTGCGAGACATGATGGTATCTATATTCTCTCTTAGACATCTATTGGACAATTCATTCCATCAAAATAAGGGGCACGCCACAGAACAGTGAGCTCTAAAACTCAGGATGTTACTAGTATAGGGATATGTGCTGGGACAGCAGTGCAGCATACTAAACAGCAATGGGCCGAAAATGGATTCTTGTTACCATTGTGGCCACTGAACACTGGCTCCAGACGTATGTCCAGTGGAAGAGTAGTACAGTTGAGCTCACATGGAGACCTGTAGGAATGATTACGTTTAGAAGAGTCATGTGTATCAAAATTTCAGTGGTGATGTAACTTACAGCACAATACACGAGGACTTGGAATACCCATCCCTGCCTGCCACTCTTGTCCCATAGCAACAACTGTGTGTTTAATCTTCTCCGGCAGTTGTCTGCTTTTTGCCTGTTCTGCTGTTTTTGAAGACTTCTGCCTGATTACATCTGTCTGCTTCTTGTCCTCTCACCTGATTGCTTCGTACTCTTGCTAAAGTTTATGACTTTTCAAACAGTATTTGAAAGACAAATCATTGCCCTCAAATGGATCCTCTATTTACATTGTGGTTCAGTTACTTTGGTGAACTTCACATTTGCCTAGTAAAATAAAGAGTTGTGAATAGGTATCTCTAAGGCCTTTGCTTCCTTGTGACGTTTTGTGATTCTGTGATTCCAGCTGGCCTAAAGACAGCTCCACCCCTCAACACCCTTCTCGAACTGCTACCTTTATTTCTTCTCTTGAACCTGCCAGAGCATTGCCAAACACCCTTATAGAAGGGGCTGCAGAGACCCCTTGACTTTGGAGAGGTGAACAGGGGTGTGCATTTACTAATCACCATAAGGCCACGTTGTCAGTACATGCGCCAAGTACCCTCCAGGTGCAGTAAAGGGAGGAAGAAGGCCTGGGGTGCAGTGGCAGGAAGCCAGTAAAGCGTCACCTAAGATCTTGGTTTTGCCACACATGTAGGTTTTCTACAAGGGGAATTAAAGGTCAACTATTGCTTTGTGTAAGTTTGACTTACCATCTTTTAAATTTTCTGGTTTTCATAAAATGGGATTCTTCCCTCCCAAGTTAAATTTGTAAAACACTGTCAGTCTGATACTAATTTTGTGAATTTATCATTTTGAATGATTTTCAAGTTGCTCAACACAATAAGCCATCACAGTACATCCTCCCAAAAAGTACAGACATGAAAGCAAAAGCCAATGATGATTCCTTCTCTCATCACATCCTAGGAAGAGACTATGTAGTGTGTCTCCCGTGGGTCTTTATTCATGATTCTGGGCAAGTGTGTAGATCTGAGTGTTCACGAAATAGGATTGGATTACATTTTGTTACATTCTTTTTTTTGAATATTAGAAGCACAAAAAATTTTGGAGAACCTAGAGCATGTGTTCTATTTGCTCACTGACTCAGAGCATCAGTAGTATTAATAAGGAGAGTGAAAAATGCATTTGATTTGTAATATTGGATTATGCTATCTTGATTTTAAATTCATTTTTTCAGGCTCACGGTCATGGATCCTCTGTTGCAAGCAAATGGCACCTTTGCCTTAAACCTTTTGAAAATTCTTGGAGAAGACAGCTCAAAAAATGTGTTTTTTTCACCTTTCAGTATTTCCTCGGCCCTGGCCATGGTCTACATGGGGGCTAGGGGAACCACTGCGGACCAGATGGCTCAGGTACCTCCTGTCATTTTGGGGCATCAGTAAATGCTATTGATTGTTGGTACAGCCTGCCTTCTGCATTTCAACTTTCAAAAGATTGTTCTTGATGAGTAACTGTGTGGATGTCATTGAGATGGGGATGAGAGTTGACAGAAGGGGCCATGTCATCCCTACTGAGCAAGGGTTCTGATCTGTTGGGGGTGATAAATGGGTGTTTGATTAAGAGGAGTGAGGGATTTCATCAATACATGGTTTGGCTTATTCATGAGTTTGTAAGTAGATGGAAAGTAGAGTTTCAGTTTGAATCTGAGTTATTATTTGAATAATGCCAACTGCTGGGTGCTGCCAATTGCTTTGTTGGGGCATGAACACTAAAGGCATGGCTTGTCAAGACCACCCATGACCTCATTGTCTGTCGTTTGGCCTCTCATGGTTCCCAGCCTTCCCACAGGTAGGTACACTGAAGCCCCCTCTTCCCAAGACCCTTAATTCTTTCTGTCTTGGGATTAGGCTTAGAAGTCCTGAGACAAGCCCAGTTTATGTCCTTCGGATGCAGCTCTTAAAACTGCAGGGACATACCTGTCCCACTGTACAGTGGTGAGACAAGGAGGAATAACTGGATACTTCCTTCAGAAATGGAGATACGAGAGATATATTAGTCTGCTAGGGCTTTGTAGCAGATATGACAGACTGGCTGGCTTAACCAAAAAGACATTTACTTTCTCACACTTCTCATGGCTGAAGTCCAAACATCAGGGTATAAGCTGAGCTGGTTTTCCTGAAGCCTTTCTTTTTGGTTTATATATAGCATCTTTTCCTCATATAATTTTCCCTTTGTGTTTGTGTTGTAAATTCCTTTTCTTATGCAAGGACACTAGTCAAATTGAATTAGTCCTGTTCTAGAGACCCCATTTTAACTTAGTCATCCCTTTAAAGGTCAAATATCCAAATACGGTCATATTCTGAGATACTGGGGGTTAGGACTTCAACTTAAAGATTTTGAGGAGACACACGATGCCCGTGGCAGAAGGTAAGGAAGGAGCGTGCAGTCACTAAACTGTAGCAATCCCAAAATCCAGCCAGGTGCATGTGGTCAGTCTC
>PVKB01002282.1:185032-300945 GCA_004027205.1 Ctenodactylus gundi
CCCCCCCCCCCCCCCCCCCCCCCGCACTCTGTTTTTCGTTTTAAGTTCCATTAAGAGTTGTGATCTGGGACTCTCCTATCAGAGAGACCATTCGATGTTTCATCTTCTGTTTCTGACTCACTTCACTAAGCATGATGTTCTCAAGTTTCTTCCATTTGCCTGCAAAGGCCTCCAAGCTGTTGGACTTTATAGATGCATAGTATTCCATTGTGTACAAATACCACAGTTCGTGTATCCATTGGTCTGTTGATGGGTATTTTGGTGACTTCCGTATTTTAGCTATTGTGAGTTGTGCTCCTGAAGCCATTCTTAACCCACCATCACTGCCTTGTGTTTTTCTTACTGGATTGAGTTTTCAGTACCTCCCTTTTCCTGTCAGAAATGCCCTCTGTGTGTTCTCTCACCCTTGTCTCCTATCCTAGGAAAGTTGGAGTTGCGTAGCCTTTTCCCTGCCTTTTTGGTTTTTTTTTTCTTTCTTTCTTTCTTTTCTTTTTTTTGAGCAAGGTCTCGCTCTCTAGTCCAGGCTGGTCTTGCACTCACTCTGTAGCCCAGGCTGGCTTCAAACTCACAGCCATCCTTCTGCCTCAGCCTCACAAGTGCTGGGATTCCAGGCGTCTTCCACCCTTGTGTGGTGCTGGGGAGACAAAGTCAGGGCCTTGTACAAACCTCTTTGATAGTCTTCCAACCTCCTTTTACTTCCACGCTGGTATAATACCTCTTAAACCAGTGTGGGTTTTCTCTATATCAATTTAGTCTGCTAAGCTGGACAGAAGCCACACTTAGAGTGCTTAGAAGCCTCTGACTTGAGAGTATATGAGGTGCTTTCTTAATTTTTCTCAGGTTTTAACAAAGTGAATCTTGATTTTATTTCTCAGGTCAAGTATTTGACCTTTACCTTTACCTTACACAGTTCTTTTATAATCATTTACCTGCTGGAGAGGCTGGGGAATACAGAAATATTCTTTTCTACTTAGCAAGACCTGGTTGTAAATAGTTCTTTTAAATTTACGCTTCACAATGAAACAATTGCTTCTTTATCTTGTCTGTCTCCTCTCACATTGTATCCTAGGCAGCTAAAAGAAGCCACATAGTTTTGAATGCCTTAGCTAGGTGCAGAGTTCATGGGAAAATGCCCTTATCTCTCTCCTACTACCTTCTCTTCTCCCGGTACATACCATACCACAGGCTGCTTTCTCCAGCCCTCAGTAATTTCACTGATGTCCTTCCATCCTCTGCCAGCTCCCTAGGAACCCATGTCTAGGTTTTCGTTATGGTAGGACGCTTCTGCCTTGCTGCATGTGTCGTCTCGTGTCTCAGAACAAATAATCCTAAAACTTAATAGCTGGAAATAATGACGATAAGTTATTTTTTCAGATTCTGTGGCCTGATAGGCAGTTCTGCTCCATGGTTCCCCCACTCCCCCGTGGTGCCAGCTGGGGTCACTTATACAGCTGTTTAGGTGGACAGAGGAGCTGGAAGGTCCATGGAGGCCTGTTTCATGTCTGGAGCCTTGGTGCTGGCTATTGGCAGGAACCTTGCTTCCTTCCAAGTACCTTTCCTTATATGGTAGCACCTTTTCTAGAGCTCTCTATGTGTCCTCCATTGGTGGTGTTGTATTTCCTTCATTTATGGCAGCCAGTACAAGAGTGAATGTGGCAGCTGCCAGGCCTTCTAAGACCCAGGCCCAAAACACAGTCACTTCTGCTGAATTCTGTTGGTCAGATCCAGTGACAGAGCCCACCCATATCCAAGCACAGCAGGGAGACTGCACCTTCCCAGGTCAAGAGCAGTCTGTATTTGAGAAATTGGAGGTCGGATTGGCAAGCATGTTTGCAGGCCGACTGCAGCCAGTGAGTATGGAGAGCTTGGGTTTGTGGAGAGGCCCTTCCGCTCAAATCAGTATTGATAGAGTACATAGAGGGACACTGGAGTGTGAACTTTTAAAATACTTTTAACCTTTAATTGGATGGTTCTTTGAAGCATTAGGGGGACTGTATAGTTCTTAGTCTGCGGTATTTCTTATCCTTTTCCTGTGCTTAGATCTGACTGACGTATTTTTATTCTAATTTCAGGCACTTTCTTTAAATAAATGCAGCGGTAATGGAGGTGATGTTCACCAGGGATTCCAGTCACTTTTCAGCAAAGTGAACAGCACAGGCACGCAGTACTTGCTTAGAACGGCCAACAGGCTCTTTGGGGAAAAGACTAGTGAATTCCTCTCAGTAAGTCTTACTGTGTTTTTTCACTAGGCCAGAGAATATTGGGGTGGGGATCATGTGATAGTGCTGGAAGAGGTTGGACTGGGAATTCACTCGGTTCTCAGTCACTCGTGCACTTTATGTATTTGTTTACACATGCATGTTCATGGTTATTGTTTAAAAAATCAGAAAACTACTCACCATATGTGAGATTCTTGTACAGAATGCAAAGCCAATAAAGCAAGAGCCCTCCTGGGATCAGAGCTTTGATAAAGTTGATGTGTATCTTCATGCACATACAGAAATTTCCCACACATAATATTTGTCAATCATACATAGTGTTTTATAATTTATTTCTTTTGCTGTTTGTATCTCAGTATGTGTGGATCTACCTCTATTATTATTATTATTATTATTATTATTATTATTAGTGCTGGAAATGCAAACCACGGCCTCAGGCATGCTAAGAATGTGCTCTTCCACTAAGCTTCCCCCAGACCCCGTTAAGGTTTTTTGATGTAGTAATTTTCAGCTCATGGATGGACATTTAAGTCACACCCAGTCTGGGCCTTTATAGACAGGGAATATTGTTAAGTATGATGTTGTACACATATACCTGTGTTTACGCAAAATAGATTTATAGAAGAGAGAAAGGAAATAAAAATCTGAGATTTTAGTTAATATATATTCCTCTACTACTCTCCAAAATACTGTCTATATCACATCTAGGAATATTAAAAAATATCAGCAGTGTTTGTTTCCATGCACCATCACCGACACTGCATGTTTTTAATCTTCTAAATTTTAAATGTATATTTTTAAATTTATGGGATTAAAGAACTGTTCTTATTTTTTTGAGCATGTCCAAGTTCAGTGCTCCTACTTCAAAAACCTGAGAATTTTAAAAAGTTCTATGTGCTTTGGATAAGGGATAGTCTACCTGTGTATGTTTCTGTGAATTACCTTATTGAACTCTTATTTCTTTTTTATTGATATGTAAGAGTTCTTGATATAACTGGGATGTCAGCCTTATTTTTATAATGATTTTTCACTACTTTTCAAACTTTTTTCAACGTCTATTGTTTTATAGAGACATGATAAAAAATGAGTATAGTTAAGTATGAGGTCAGATATTTGTAAGATCTGTATACCACCATGTGAGTTTTTATAACTTGTTTTATCAAGTCTTAGTAACTTGCTAAGTTATTTATCATCTTTTAAAGAAAAAAATCGGAAATAAAAAGGATTGGTTAACTTTTCTTTCTTGTTTTCTTTTTTTGGTGGATACTTTAATAAAAGTACTGATGTTTAACATGTTTTTAATACTGGAATATAAAAAAAGATTAGAAATATTTATTTCTCATTGTTTCAAGAACCCGTATACTGACCACAACATATTGTTACATAAGCCTTTAGTTATTTTAACCTTTGCTTATGAAATAATCATAAATAGCATAGTTATTTTCCAGTGTGTTTTAAGCAGTAAAAATCACCCAAGGTGTGGCAGGTTATCAGATATTAGTGACCAATTTGTTTCCAGCATATTTTCATAGATTAAGAGTTTAACATTTTTCCAAAAGCAAAGTAGTGAAATTGACCTAAGCATGAAATATGCAAGGGCAGGATGAAATGATAATGTGAAATTGCCCCACGTGTTCTGAACATTCAGTAATGTTAGATAAAGAAGTAACAAAAAAACAACTGATCTATGAGTCATGGCCACTGCTGTCTCTTCACTTACATGGGAGGATAGGAAGCTGTGGAGATCAGTCAACTTTCGTAAGGCCACACAACTAATTATCAAAGAACTTGTAACTGCTGTTTTATTTTTTATCTCATGTCACTCTTAAAAGGAGAAATATGAACCTCTAATTATAAAAATAGTTCTCAAAAGAGGAATTAAATATTTAGCCCTAAGCTATTCAGAAGAAAATTGGGAAATTCATTCCGTAGGGACTGTAGGCAATACGAGTTACTTCAGTTCATTTTTGTCCGTCAGATTTCCTGCCTTAATGTGATAGAAGGTAGAATATAGGTATCTATTAATATCATTACCATTCCATGGGCTATGTTATCAAAATAATTTTTCTGGCACTGGGATGGAACCCTTGACTTTGTGCATGCTAGGCAAGTGCTGTAACTGCTGAGATGCATCCCAAGTCTTGAACTTGTTTTGAGAGTTGCTCACTCACTTTGGTTACCAGTAGACACTTGCAGTAACTATTTAAAATTCCAATGTAATGAGTTGAAATCAAATAAAGTGAAAATTTTAATTCCTCAACTGCACTGACCATATCTCGGGTGCTCTGTGACCAAACATGACACCATCTTTAACGGTGCTGAATGTACATTTCACTCTCACAGGAGGTTGTGGTGCCAGAGCTGGTGCAGACTGGCTTGTTTTCCTCATGCTCTGTGTTTCCCACTTACGGTCTGTTTTCCCACGGCTTGGAGGAGCTGTGTGGTCTTGTGGAGTGACCCCACTCAGCCCATATGGCGGTTGTCAGAGTGAACATACCCTGCGGTGACTGCATCTCAGTGTCTTCTCGACCACACCAAGGCTCAGTTACTCCCTGTAAGGGTCAGCAGTTTGTGAATTTTTCTGGCATTCAGATCACCGTTTTACTTCATGTACAAGCTGAAATGAAATATGCTGGAAAACTGAGAGTTTGGATTTTAGATTCACTCATATTTATTTGTAAATAATATCTGTAAGTTATAAACTTTTTGATTTTTATGCATTGATGCTATAAGGAAGTACTCAGTTGATGTTATTAGTGTAGCCATGGGCTTATGTTGCTCTCCTTCTCTTAGGCTTTTAAAGATCCCTGCCTTAAATTCTATCAAGCAGAGATGGAAGAACTTGACTTTGTCAGTGCTGCCGAGGACTCCAGAAAACACATAAACACTTGGGTTGCTGAAAAGACAGAAGGTGACAACATAGTTAATTCCGCTCTTTGTTTTTTGTTTGTTTGTTTGGTTGGTTGGTTGGTTGGTTTTTTTTTTTTTTTTTTTTTTTTTTTTTTTTTTTTTTTTTTTTTTTTTTTTTTTTTTTTTTTTTGTAGTTTTTTGGTGCCTAAGATCCCACCCAGGGCCTCATGCCTGCTGAGCATGCATACTCCCACTGAGCTAATCACTCACACTCTGAGTGTATTTCCAGTGAGGCTTCTTGACGATTCCCTCACTACATTACATGTAAACAAGAGTGATTTTTTGTTGTTGTTGTTCTCCAAATAACTGCAGTTTTTAAAAACACGCTTCTGGAATGTTGTCAAGATAGGATGTTTTCAGCTGTTCCCTGCTGTTGTCACTGTGTTCATGAGGTCTCCTAGTGTTCAGTTCACTGCTGTCAAACAATCCACTTTCTTTTTTGGTTATTCCTTCTTTTTGCAAAGAAAATTTTACATGATAGGTCTCAAATTTTCTTTGGAAGTAGCTTGTGCTTTTCATTTTATGTATTGTTATAGGTTACTTGGCCAAGCCTTCATTACCTGTGATTTTTTTTAGTATAAGCTATGCTTTACACCTGATAGAACACTTTATAACTGGTCTTTTTCTAAGTTAACCCCTGTTTTGTAGTAATGAAAATTAAACCCCGGGCCTTCACACTGATATATATCTTCAGTCCTCATCTATGTATGTGTGTGTGTGTGTGTGTGTGTGTGTGTGTATTTGTAATTTTGAGACAGGGTCTCACTGAATTACTAATTTGCCTGGACTGGGCATAAACTTATGATCTCCGTGCCTCAGCCTCTCAGGAATTTTTTTTCTTTTTTGATCAGTTTTTAAAATTTCTAAGGTTATATGCGCATATCTTTTGTTTCTCACGTGCTATGAATTCATACTACATATATCAGCATCTGTGCATTAATTTTCTGTGTTTTATTCAAACAGTGGCAATTTTTCCATAATTTTAAAGTTTTTGTTTAGATTTATATCTGTTTTGTTCTAGTGGTACTAGGGATGCTGCTTTGTTTTGTAGACAAATATTCATTTAAATTTAGGGGACAGTGAAATCCTTTACCCATGTGCTTGACAATCCTAGGAGATATCCTCGGCTACATTTCTTTCAGCTAACCAGTTCTTTAATTCTGTTTCAGATAAAATTACAGAGTTGCTCTCTCCCGGCTCAGTGGATGCAAACACTAATCTGGTTCTTGTGAATGCCATTTACTTCAAAGGGAACTGGGAGACTCAGTTTGACAAAGAGCGAACCCATCAGAGATCTTTTAAAATAAGCAAGGTGAATATTTTGTAATAACAAGGGAGATTCTTGGAGGCAGTCCTCGTGTTCACATTGGATTCTAAAATATGTGAGAAAGTCACCTCATGTAGACGTGTTCTGTACAGCGTTGGGTGGTCTGGCAGCTGGAACTCCCCCTCTGGACCTTGAAGATTTCCAGTGTCTGATCCAACCCTGTCCATCATTGCCCATCATGCTGACACTGGCGTGCTTGCTGCAAGGCAGTCTGATGGCTTGGCTCTTGTGCTCACTTTTTAGGTCATTTTTAGCTTTTCAGAACTCTTTAGATGAAGTTCAGGCTCCAGTATGGTGCATGAGGTTCTTTGTGAACCTGAGTCCTACCCAGTTTTCCTCTTCCCTTAGACATCTGCACATCTTTCCCCATGGTGTCCCCTCTGGAAGATTCATCAAGCTTCTGCCCCCTCCTCCAAGTGGTCACTACATCCCTTATAGCTTCTCTTGACCCTTAAGTGGTGTCATTACTTTTCTATGCCTACTTAAAAACCATCCAGAGGGGCACAGCTGTCTCCTAGGACAGGCATTTAGTGGGTCCTCAGTCAACAGTATAATAATGAATGAGCATCACTTTTGGTTTGACAATAAAGATAATATAAATATAAATAGATTTTTAAAAAGCAAGGAAAGGGACATTACATGGGATCATCTCGGAGTCTGACTACTTGCAGCTTGGAATATGTTATTTGCTATAGCTTTCTATGTATCTGTCACTGAATCCAGTTTATTCTTTCTGCATTTGAAAAACTCTAGTTTATTCTTCCTGCACGTCTGCTCCCCAAAGTAGACAGAACATACTAATTATAATGTATTCCCATTTTTTGACCATAAGTGAGATCTTCCAGGCCTGCTTGAACGTGAAAAGTCAGTTTTTCAAGAAATATATATTATTTCAAGGTTTATTCTGAAATTAGCCATCCTATTTCCCCTTTTAAGATATTTTTTCCTGTACAGTTAATCATTGACAAGATACATGTTAGGACTTCATTCAGTTGCAAGCAACAGTAATCCTCATCACTGTAGCTGGTATCATAGAAGCTTCTTCCACTCACCCAAACAGGAGACGTGAAGGTGAGTGGAAGCAGGCTCAAGTGGCACCAGGACAGTTCTCCCAGGAACTGGCTGTCCTTTCCTGCCCTGTGTCCTCAGCAAGTGGCCTTTCTCCTCCACTCCCGAGATGGCAGAAATGCTTGTCTTGGCAGTCCAGAGGCAGGAGGGGAGGTGGCAGACACCAGAAAGCCTTTCCTTTGGAGGTCCTGCCATGCATACAGGGGGAACTCTCATGTGGGGTCTCCTGGGCACAGGTTGATAAGCACTTCTGTCTTGTTCTCTTGTCTCTGAGGTGGTAGAGAAGACCAGGGTGGGGCTGAGGCTGCAGTGGCTGTTGACTGCACCAGCCCCTGGTGTGTGTGAGTGGGGTGACTCCAAGGAGGCAGATTTTGATAGGGATATTCATTTTTGAGAGCTTGTTTGGAGGTTTGAGCAGGGAACACAGCTTGTATACCTTTGACTGCAGAATGGTCCTCCTCTAGCGGGAAAGGTCGTCCTCTTTGACCGATTATGCAGCTTTGGGAGGGGACGCACATGGAGCAGTGAGGGAGGAAGGAGATACCCGCCTAGCCAACCGGATCAACCCAATCAACCCTGGTGATCAATGGGGTGACAGATGTCGCAGCCAGATCACCCTCACATTCAGGGAAATTCAATTTCAATTCTTGATTCCTGAATGAAATAGAACTTGTTGACACAGTTTATTTAATAGTGAGTCAGCAAGTTACCAGGATTGGATTCTTTTATATTACAAGAGCAGGGGCTTTGGACCCTGGAAGAGCATGAGGGAAAAATTGCCTAAGGCAAATGTTGCACTGCACAGCCATGAACCAAAGCCAGCCATGGCTATTTTTTTAAAGATAAATTTCTGTTGGAATTCAGTCATACTTACTTGTTGATACTTCCTAATACAGAATGGTATGGTATGCCCGAGAACGAGAGATTGCAAAATACATTTGGCTATGGATGTTCCCTGGTATTCAGTAAGTTTATTCAGATGATAACATGCTACTAAAGAGACAGTGAGCAAGAGTTCCAAGGGAGATTGTGCAGCCAAGGTGAAGGACTAGGGGTTTTATAAGGGTGTCAGATGTGGGAAAAGGCCCTGGAATTCACTTTTTGGATTGTCTCCTTTTTCAGTGATCTTTTTATGAGTTCCTGTGATTATGGATATATACTGGTATTATATATTTTTAAGGTCTTTTGCTTACAGATGGAAAACCATTTTCTCTTATAACACTGATATGGTTTAGCTTTTGCTTATAGAGAGCCATTTGAGGCTGGCATGGCTTAGCTTTGGCTCATAGAGGGTCATTTTAGGCTGGCATGGTATGATTTAGTTGTATGGAAAGAATAAGAGAGGGAGAGACATCTTAGGCTTAGAAAAGGGATTTAGAGACATAGCTGCCTGGGGAGACTGAAGAATTGAAGGGCCTGTGTGGAGGCAAATGGCTACTGCCCCTGCCTCGGAGGGACCTGTGTTTGTCAGAGGACATGACCATTGCCTGTGATCTTACCTCATGTTGCTTCAATAGACATTGGTGTAGTGTTTTCACACTGCCCATTTTTAACCCTTTAGTCACCACAATTAATTTGTGTATTGATTTTAGTTAACAGACATTAATTGAGGGCCTACCTCTAGCTGTTGATCTGTTCATCTGTGCCCTCCTAAAACTTAGTTATTCCTGAGGAAGAGACAGTAAATAAATAAGAACACTGGAGTTATTAGGAGGCAATAACTGCTGTAGTGACATACAAAGGATGGAGTGTAATTGCAGGTGAAATCTACTAAAGGAAGCCTTCATTGGAAAAGTGATGCTTGAGCAAATATCAGAAAGAGGCAGAGGGTACAGTCTGTTTTCTGAGGATGAGCCCTTGGGGCAGAGATGCAGTGAACCTGCTTTACTGGGAAACCATGAAGAGGCCCTATGACTAGATACCAGTAAAGAAGCAGTGCTGGGAAGTGAAATCTGACAGGCAGTAGGAGATGGGCTTTATAGCAATTATAGATTGTTTTAAGAACTTTGACTTTTGCTCCTAGTAGGGAGGGATACAGGGAAGGCTGTTCGGTCAGAGTGATGTGACCTGACTTATATTTTACTGGGATTTCTCTGGCTGTGAATGATCATAGGAAGTTATGTAATCACAGGAGGTTTCTAAGGCTGATGGCCTTAGAAATAAAAAAAAAAGGGTAGGTCAAATTTTGGTTAAATATCAAAGGTAAAGAGTATAATTTGCTCATGAGTCAGAGGAAGGGTGCGAGAACAATACAGAAATCAGGGACACACTATTGTTTATGACAACTGGATTGATGATGTTACCATCAACTGGAACAAGCAGAAGTGTAGGTAGAGCAGACTTGGGAAAGACTCTAAGGAGCCCAGTGTTTTCTGTGGTATTAGGGGGTTTTTGTGTGTGTGTGTGTCCAAGGGCAGCTTTCCAGTAAGTAGTAAAGTACATGAGTCTAAAGTACAGGGTAGAAGCCTAAGCCAGAAATAAAAGTTTGAGAATTAAGTTTAAATTCATAAGACTGGAGGAGATCTCCAAGAGGAAAGAAATACTGAGCGTGAACCCTGAATAGCCCAGTGCTTGGAAGTACTTAACTCGCTGAAAGAAACAGTTTATTTTGGCTTACAGTTTCAGAGGGCCTGAAGCTCTGATGATCCAGGGGACTCCCTGCTTTTAGGCATCTGGTGAGACTGTTGCACAACAGTGGTGGGGAGTGCGTGGTAGAACAGAACTGAGCAAGTGGCAGGGAACTGAAAGAGGAAGGGAGAGGTCCAGGGTCCGCAGACCCTTCTGAGGGCACTCCTCCAGGTTCCTCCAACTTTCAATAGCTCTTCCCTGTGGACCAAGCCTTTAGCATGTGGCCCTTTAGGGGATATTTAAGGTCCAAACCAGGTGTGTCTAACTTCTGGCCTACCATTTTTGTTTTGTTTTGCCCTTATTTTTCTTTTAATGTTTTAATGGAAAATTTTTAAAAGAAAGTTTCAATACTTACATATGTATGTTAACTATATTGTTAACTATATTACCTATTTTATTTGTGGCCAAAGGCTGTTCCTCTTCATTCACAAAAACAAAGAGAGAAAAAAGCTGTGGGTTGCAAGTTGGACGTGCCTGGGTAGTAGAGGTTGCGAAGCAGCCAGTGAGTGTTCTGCAACCTGTCAAGAAACTTCATAGATGCACGAGTGGCGATAGCTGCCACTATCACATTTGTCCAGTATGTCAGCTGCCTCTTGTTTGAGCTTAGGTGATTATCTGTTTCCTTTGCAGAATGAGGAAAAACCTGTGCAAATGATGTTCAAGAAGTCTACTTTTAAAACAACCTATATAGGAGAGATATTCACCAAGATTCTCATGCTTCCCTATGTCAGCAAGGAGCTCAATATGATCATTGTGCTTCCAGAGGAGCACATCGAATTGAAAACGGTAACTGACACCAAGCCACAGTGCGCGCTGTGATGGCTCAGGAGTGGCATCTGGGTTTCAGCTAGAGCAGCTCTCCCCATTTCCTAGTTAGCTTAGCTTACCTCTTGTGATCTGTCTCTCCCCTCCCCTCCACTCCCCTCCCCTCCCCTCCCCCCTCCTTTCCTTCTTTCTTTTCTCCCTTCCTCCCACTCTTCCGTTCTGATTCAGATGGAGTAAGGGCCAGTTGCTGTAGCTCTGAGCTATACCCCAGACACTTCCACTTACCTTATTTACCAGCGGCACCATTTCTAACTAGCTAGGCTACCCTGCACAGCACTGAACATCCCTGGCCTTGTACATGGTTCTGCATATTAGCACTGTCTTAATCTTAAATCTGCCTCTCTCGTCTTCTAGGTGGAGCAGGAAATTACTTACGAGAAATTCACAGAGTGGACAATGCCGGACAGCATGGATGACGAAGAGATAGAGGTTTTGCTCCCTCGTTTTAAACTAGAGGAAAATTACGACCTGGAGAAAGTGCTTCCCAGGCTGGGCATGACTGATGCCTTCGAGCCGACCAGGGCAGACTTTTCTGGAATGTCATCCAAGGGAGGGCTGTTTCTGTCCAAGGTTGTACACAGATCCTTTGTGGAGGTTGACGAGGAGGGCACGGAGGCTGCAGCCGCCACCGCTGCTGTTGTCATGTTACGGTGTGCAAGATTTACACCCCGCTTCTGTGCTGACCACCCCTTCCTTTTCTTCATCCAGCACTGCAAGACAAAGGAGATTCTGTTCTGTGGCCGGGTTTCCTCGCCATAGGAAGCGGCCCTCGCTGCACGCAGTCCTCCTTCCCCTGCCTTTCCTCTGACTCCACCATGTGCCTGTGACCTGAGTGCCTTATATATTCAGCTCAACAATTCAGAAATAAAGAACCAAATTGTGAGATCTTATATCTGAATTCTGCTCGCGTATTTGCATGTCAAGAGTTTTACCAACATCTGAAATTGCATTTCTGTAGGTTGGCTACTGAGCTCATTTCTGCTGGAGATGAGATGCCACCCACCCTCTTGTAGCAGTGGAGGACCCTGTGGCTTAACTGTGGGTGGACAGCTATGCCCCTTCTCCAGACACAAGACAATAAATGGTCCTTTTCTCCACTTTGAGGTATTGAAGTCTCATTCACTAGTAGTGAGAAAACGGTACAATGGAGAGCTCTTGCGAAGGTAGGGGACAGGGACAAATCTCAGAAACTGTGGGTGGGGAAGTCAGTTTTAAACTTTTAGAGGGATACAGAGAAGCAAAATGAACAGAAACTGAAACCACTGGAAACAAGTTCCCTTTCTCATTTGCATCTCGGTTCCTAGGAGATTGTGGGTCCTGAAACTTAACAAGGACAACCACCTACTTGCCCTGCAAATACCATGTTGCTCCCAAGACTCAGAGGTCTCGCCGTTTGCAATAATGTATGTCTCAGTTACTTTATCCTTGCAGTAATAAAATATCCAACATCCACAACTGAAGAGAGGAAAGAATTATTTAGCTCATAGCTCCAGAAGGTTTGACAGAGTCTGATCTTGGGGCAGTAGGCAACGGTGGAGGTACATGGCCGAGAGAGAGGCTGGAGGGCTGCCCACCCCACTGCAGACGGAAGCCAAGAGAAACAGGAGGAAGCAGATGAGCTTTCCCAGGAAGGAGCTGCAACAGTGTTTCTTCTTCCCTTTACATAGTTTAGACTTTCCAATTACCAACCCCTGCAGGGTGGGTGCCCTTTCCTCATTTCCTGGGCCACAAGTCAGTAGCAAGCCAGAAAGCCGTAACCTGGACAAACCCCGATCTCAACAAGTTGATACAATCCTTCCAGGTTGAACCCCAAACATCTATCCATTCCTGCCAGGCTCTGCCTCCAAATAGCACACAGTTCCAAATACATGAGGCTTTGGGGAGGGTGGGGCATTCAATATCCAAACTATAGCACGGACTGTGAATAAATCCCACATGACTTTCTCTTTCCTGGCAAGTATTACAGACAGAAAAAGATGGTTTAGCCACTTATGTCTCTTGCTGGAAATGCAATTGCATCTTAGCAATACAGGAACAAACTGATTTTTTCCAGGAGATTTGTGGGAAGGTCTACTGTTAGTGTGTTGGTAGTTAGCACAAGACTGGGCCCCCTTTGATCACTTATCCTACTCACTAGCTTATTCTGGGTGCCAGTCCACCTTCCCCGGTGTATCCAGGTTCTGGTGATAGGATTGAGAAGCATCAGGAAGTAGAAATTACAGAGGAGCCTGCTGGGTGTGCCATTCATCCTTGCATTTAATGTTGCTTTAACAAAGTACTTGAAGTTGGGTGCTTCATTTTTTTTTTTTTTTTAGAAAAGTTTGGTTTGGCTTACAGATCTGGAAATCTAAAAGCATGGTCTGGCTTCTGCTTAACTCTAGTGATGACCTCATAGCAGATGGCATCATATTGGTAGGAGCATTTGTGAAAGTAGAGCAGTGTATAGAGGAGACAGGTTGCCTGGTAACAACCTGTTCTAGAAACTAGTCCTACTGGACCTTCAGTAATCCCTTCAGAGAGTGGTACACTGAGGGGCTTATTACTCACCAGTAGGCCCCAGTTCATAAAAGTTCCACCATCTCAACATTATCGCTTCTCAGCTAAGATTTAGTATCAACATCTCCATATTAGAGACCAAACCTCGCACACATTAACCTTTGGAGGACACATCCCACCCAAAGTATAGCATTCTTTCTCTTCTGCTTAGCATTCTTGATACTTATGGTTTGAATCTGGACTGCCCCCTGCAGAGCTTCATGAACTTGGAAAGTGATTGGATGGCGGGGTGGGGGTGGGGTTAATTGGATCATGTGGATTAATCCCTCTGGCCTCTGCCCTTCCTCCAGCCAGCTAACTATGCATGGATAGACTAAGACCTCTGGACTGTGAGCTAAAATAAAAATAATCCTTTCCTCCCTTACGTTGTGAGGGTCAGGTATTGTGTCCTGGCAATAATAAAGTGACTAAGAAATTGGTACTAGAGCAGTGAGGGTCATTTCTGTGACTTTACCTGACCATGAGGCTTTGAAGCATTTGGAACTGGTTCGAGGGAGCCAGACTACTTCTTACGCCAGTAGCTGATCTTATGTCATCCTTTAAGGTCTGGCTGTATAGGCATGGAGAATGCCAGAGTTGGGAGGTCATGGAGGCCTCCACCAGATTTCAGGACAAGGCCTCAAAGGCCAGGCATTTTGCCATAGAGAAGGCAGTGCATGAAGTTGTGAAAGTAAAGCAAAAGTGTTATGGAGACCTGTAAATTTTGGAAATACCAGGAACATGGATCATCTGTGGAAAGCCACAGGCAGTGAACAGAATGACACACCAAGAGTGAGGCTATGCTGTTTGTATCAGACAATGCCATAAGGAATGGGGCTTTGGATCTAACATATCCCCGTGGCTTGCCCGGCGCACTGGCCACAGGTCTATGAGACTTAATGAAACCACGGAATTTGGTGTTTGCCCTGCTGAATTTCAGTTTTGCTTTGCTCCAATAGCTTTCTAGTCACCCATTCCTCTCTTTTGGAATGAGAATGTGTATCTTTTGTTATGGTGTGTTGGAATTGTTGAACTTCTTTGATTTTTCACGGGAGCTTATAGCTGAGAGTTTGCCTTGAGACTCAGAGACGACTTTGGACTTGAACTTTTTAGCAGTGCTGGACCTGTTACCAGGCCTCGGCAACTGTTAGAGATGGACTCAATGTATTTTGCATAAGGATGTCGATATAAGTCTTTAGGGGCCAGAGCTGGGAGATTATGGTTTGAATCTGAAATGTCTTCCAAAAGCCTTGTGTATGTGGGTATGTGGAAAGTGATTAGATTGCGGGAGTTAATTCGATCAGGTGAATTAACCTATGGGTTTCATAAGCTGTTAAGAGGGGAGGTCTGTTTGGGAGGGGCAGATCATTGAGATTGTGGTGGATCACTGAGGGTATGGCACAGAGGAATATATCCACATTCCAGGCCTCTCTCTGCTTCTGGTTGCAGTGGGACAAGCAGCTGACCACTACCAGGCCATTCCACAGTGTTCTTACACCCTCACTAGTTGACGGTGCAAGGAAGGATGGAAGCTTCTGAACTGTGAGCTGGAATTATTTCTTGCTCCTTTCAGTTGTGAATGTTGGGTATCGTGTCCCAGAAAAAAAAAAAAAAGTGACTAAGACAGAAATTTTCAAAAAAACAATTAGAATAAGGGAGTTGGAAGAAGGATTCCGGGGTAGGTGGAGCACAATCACTTTGTGTGGTGAGCCTCTGAGAGCTGCTGTCAGCAGCCCAGCCTGACATCTACTTCGGGTAGCCTTGTGGATGATCTGCTTGGGGCTGGAAGGAGTGGGTGGGTGGTTAGGGTAAGTGAAAGAGTCTCTAACCACTCACTCTCAAGGTGCTTGTCTTGCCTTTCCTTGAGAAAAAAATTCTCAGGACCATACAAGCACTAAATTATGAAAAATTCAGTGACCTTATCTTTTATAGACTTGTAACAGAGAGAGTAATAAACAATGTGCATCCTGCTCCTACCTAAGAGATGCTGTTTTTCTCTGCTGCTTGTTAAATTGTCTTTGAAGGTTTCCAGTATTTGATTATATTTCAGGAAAAGGCACAGCAATCTGAATGTTTCTACATTATTTATGAAATAATATTAGAGGGCATTAAGATGCTTTGGGCTTAAATTTTTTGGCAGTAGTGGAAATTGAACACAGGATCTTCATACTGAGCTACACCTCAGTGCTTTTTAATGTTTTATATTTTGAGACAGGTGACGGAGCCCACTCGGTCAGTCAACGAGAACATGAGAGGGGGAGTGCGGACTGAAGAAAACTGGACTCTTGCAAGGGACGCTGCAAAAGACGCTTTGTTTACATCTTCCTTTATATACCCTCTTTGCCTTCCCACTAGTCAACAGTCACGTGTTTCCACTCCTGATGGAAAACAGAAAACACCTGGAACCGCAAACGGTCAAAACAACACTAGCAAAAGGTCAAAACAATGCGTGATTTAGATTGCCAACACCTGGAATTCCAAATGGTCAAATGGTAAAGGAACTTGGCCGAGGTCAGCAATGCTGAGGCTCAGGAGCCCTACGGGCCCCAACATCTCCCTCTTTTTTATTTTGTAATGTAAAGTTTGGTGCGAGACTGTGCCTGTTTTAGGTTGTTCCCTTACAGTCAGAACTTACCCGTCATTGGACTGCATGCAGCATGGCATGCATCCTGTCTTAGGTTGTCTTGAATGCAGAGAAATCTTACCCGTCTTTGGCTACCAGCCCAATTACACACCAGAACTGGGGGGTTTGCCACATAGCTTAAGACCATGAATGTTAGCGGCCAGAGTTTGTCCTTCCATTCCACTACAAACAATAAAAGGAAAAATCAAACAAAATCATTAACATTTGTTCCAGCACTATAACATGCGGGAAAAATCCGGCCAGGAGGGAAACATACTGAGTAACGACAGCAGTTTGTGCTGCATCAGTATGCAACAATTTCAGCAATAGTTAGTTCAACTTAGGATGGCTCAGTGCCTTTTCAAATTAACAGTAAACAATACGTAATTAGTCAAATTAAATTGTCCATTATCTTGCCATGTAACATAGGGGGTATTGACAGCCACCCCCAATTTCCAAACATACAATTGTCTCTGTCCCAAATCAGACCACCACATTCCCATTGACATTGCACAATGCTGGAGTGGGAAGTGATCGAGGAAAAAGTATAAGAGGAAGAAGATATGTCCACTGGATTTGATCAGTCCAAGATACAGCAAGAAGTCCCAGTAATGCCAGTCTGCTTTGCTCCCATATGGCGGGATGCAACAAAGATCAGGAACAAAAGTCCAATGAAATTTTCCTCACTCCTCGATATCAGCATCATCGTCAGGATCAGCAGCCACAGGAACCTGTTCAGCGGTCCAGACCAGTTGCTCAGGAAGCCACCATGCACCATCCTCTTTCTAAGAAAAAACACAAACATGCCCTCGACCCCATATAAGTATGGAGTCGGGTCCATTCCATTTTCTGAATGACTGTTTGCCATACCCTGGGGTTGTTTGCAATCACCCTTATGTAAGGAAATTGTCTGTGAGAGAAGCTGTATTGCCCCATAACACCGCTGCTTCGGGGCCTGGGGTGGGCCCCTCCACCCATTTCCCGGAGGGAAAGGATTATCCAAATTGAAAGGATTACGTAAATGGTCCCGTCTTGATTTACACTCATTAACCCAATGTTTACCTCTCTTACAGTGAGGGCACAGTCTGGGCTGTTTTGGCAGCTTAGGAGATTTATCAAAAAATTTTTGAGGACAGAATTTAACTTGATGACCCATTTGTCCACATCCATAACAACTACCAGGAGTGCCAGTTGCTCGCTGAGGCTTTGTCCTCTGCCCAAATAAAATTTCTTTTATTGTTTTTCCCTGAAGGGCTGCTGCCATTGCCAGACCCTGAGTGTAAGATGACCCAATGTCAGCACAAAGCTGAATGTAGTCAGATATGGTTCCCCGTTTTTTATACGGGCGGATAGCTGCTTGACAAGCAGTGTTGGCATTTTCATAAGCCAATTGCTTAACCAGAAGCATTCCGGATTCAGGATCTCCAGAAACTTTTCCAGAGGCTTGCAAAAGCCTGTCAACAAATTCCTGGAAAGGTTCATCAGGCCCCTGTCTAATTTTAGAAATGTCACAGTGAAGAGAACCTTTAGATGGTAGTGTTGTCCAAGCTCGTTTTGCAGAAGCATTAATTTGAGCATAGACACCTGGATTATATAAGAGTTGACTTGGAATATCTGCAAATTGACCTTCTCCTGCCAGCATATCATAACCCCCGCATTATTGGCCTGAGCATTCAATTGAGCAGTTTTCTGACATCGTTCAGCAAATTCAGTTTTCCACAGTAAATAGTCTCCACCCGAAAGGCAAGCCTTGGCGAGATGTTTCCAGTCTCCAGGAGGGAGAGCATCTGTAGCTAAGTCTTCTAATATAGATAGAGTACAAGGAGCCGTTGGCCCATACTGAGCACAAGCAGCCTTTAGCTCTTTTATCTGTTTAAACACCACAGGGCGATGTGATCCAACTACATTACCCTGTGCATCAGTTTCCTCAAATACCGGACATTGTAAATGAAAACCCTGAATATCCTCTCCCTGTTCTATGGCCTTCTGAATTCCTGCCTGTAACGGGGACAAAACCTTTTGACGATATCCTGTGAACAAGGACTGAGGAGGAGTGGCTCCAGGTTGTATCAAAGCCACCAAAGGATTCTCAGGACTCGATGGCATCGGAGAATCAGCTTCAGTTTTATCTGTCATAAAAACATTTGCAGGGGCAGGCCAGTCACTGACCGCCCCCACATCCTGATACATTGGGGGGCGGGGGGGCGGAAGGGGCTACCGACTTATAATCCCCTGTTTTTAATAACTTCTGGTCCTCCTGCAAGGACCAGGAACTGAAGGCATCAGTAGCATAAGAGCTTTTTACACTATCCCTAAGCTTTTCCTGAGTATCTAAACGCATAGTTCCTTTCTCTGGGAACCATGGGCACAAACCTTTTATAAAATTTAAAGATTGTTGCAACCCTTTTTTCACTATTTCAACTCCCCAGCATGCCAACATCATCATGCATATAAACCACATTTCTTGTCCCATTTTATCACCGCCCTTTTTACCTCTTTGTCCTCTTTTACCTATTTATTACTTATTTCTGAGCGCTCCTCTCTGGCGGTGTCCGTCACTGATTCCCCTGTGCTCGTGCCCCATGTTGGGCGCCATGGGCGCCAGATGACCGAGCCCGTTCGGTCAGTCAACGAGAACACGAGAGGGGGAGTGCGGATTGAAGAAAACTAGACTCTTGCAAGGGATGCTGCAAAAGACGCTTTATTGTTTACATCTTCCTTTATATACCCTCTTTGCCTTCCCACTAGTCAACAGTCACGTGTTTCCACTCCTGATGGAAAACAGAAAACACCTGGAACCGCAAACGGTCAAAACAACACTAGCAAAAGGTCAAAACAACGCGTGATTTAGATTGCCAACACCTGGAATTCCAAATGGTCAAATGGTAAAGGAACTTGGCCGAGGTCAGCAATGCTGAGGCTCCGGAGCCCTGCGGGCCCCAACAGACAGGGTTTCACTAATTTGCTAAGTTGCTCAGGCTGGGCTCAAATTTGTGATCCTATTGCCTCACCTGTCAGAGTTCTGGGAATATAGGCAGATGCTACCACATCCAGCTATTTTTTAATTTAAAATTTCTACAATAAATATGTATTCTCATATAAACTATTATTCTGTGTGCTAAAAACATTTCACTGTATCGATAATTAAACATGCATTCCAAATCCAGAAAGGAACACTTTGTGTACGTATAACTTTCCAGTTAAAGTTTAAAAATGCATCAGGGTGAGAACGACTGACTAATGTCTCTTTACTGAGAGGCTTACCAACTGTAAATTAAAGATGAATTAAGCATATCTGTCATTTCGCTTCTCTCATCTTCTTTGTCCTGAGACATTTTGTTATAAGGTTCAGAGCAGCTCACCTCTAGCCAGAGATAATCTCTTTATGTCTGTGCTCAGTTGCTCTGAATTTTGCTTGTAATCACAACCTACTTAATCACAGAAAACCTGTGTAGAGTTGGAGTTCAAGATGCATACATAACAGATCACGGTTTTGAAGTCCAGCACAGATTGAAACTCAGAGATGTACCGTGTATCTGAGACATACACCAGTTATCTCATACTACATATTGGTGCCTCTAGAGCAATCAGTTGTTAATTCATGCAGTCCTTAATTTTTTTAGTGTTGACTACTAGCTGGTCATGAAAAATGATGAGTTGCGATATAGTTCATTCCTAAGATTCGGCCAAGGATTGGCCAAACCATTGAATCACCCCTGCTTACAAAAGCTATGACCTTCTCTTTCTCCCTCCCCCAATTCTTTTCATTAATGTTTGCAATACTCGTTGCGTATACATATCACGTTTAATTACTTTACTTCTCCTCCTCCGTGCCTTCGCATCTCCCCCTTTCTCTGGGTTCCTTTCCTATCACCTGCTTCCTCTCTGTTTCCTATCATCTTTTTATTTTACTCTTTTAGTTATTTATATTTTGAGTTTCTCATATAAGAGAAGCCATGTGATATTTAATATTCTGTGTTTGATTTATTTTGCTTAAGTACCAGTTTGTCAATTTCAAGTTGCTGGTTGGTAGGCCAGTCTAAAGCCTTTCATTTTTTCTTCTCTGCCTACCAGAGATTGGTCAGACTAGTTTGAGCCTCATTTAATCTAATCCTTTTAAACCAGTGCCTGCCTAAAACTGAAATGTCTAGCCCAACATATTTTTTAATCACTTGTAAAAAGAGTTCTACATATCTTCACAAAACTTGGAATTTCCTCCAGGTTGTCTGATCTTGGTAATCTAAGTAGTCAGCAATGAAGCTTCCAGAAGGTGGTTTGGTCCTTACAACCTGAGTAATCAGTGGTTAAGTTAGAACTCAAGCTTGAAGTTCCATGTCCCTGGATGGAAAGAGGAGCCGAGGAATGATCGAGGTAGCCTGGTGACTGCATTGGTGCCCATGGGACCAAGTGTGAACCCTGGACAAGAAGGCAGGTGATGCACAGGAGTCAAATTCAGTCCTCAATCCGTGATCCCACAGAGCCAGCACATCTTTGAAAATAACCTGAAGCCTGAAGCATGAGACAGTACCAGTGCAAGCTGAAGGAGACGGTGGACAGGAGCGACAACAGTGGGAGGTGAGAGCCGGCTCCACATACGTGCAGGAGCGCTGCTCCTGGCAGGGACCCAGACTGAGGTGCCTCAGGGGAAGTGAACTTGCCACTGCTTGACTCTCTACCTTACTTTTTCCTCACTGCGACTCAATACCCGACATCCTCAACTGTGGTGAGACTATAGCTGTCTGGTGACCAGGAGAGATGCCACGCAATAATTTTTATATTTATGACCTTGTCTCCGATGACTAATGGTTTGATCCGTTCCTTTGTCAACATGATGATAACTCTAAACCTTTGCCCACACATGTACGATCAACAATCCTTACAAAATTCATTTCAGATAAAGATTAAGGAAATTATCACACACAGAAAATACCTCAAAAGTTGATAATAGGAATTCTGGTTATGGTCCAAATCTAAGATGCAGGATTGAAACAGCAATCAAAGCAAAATAATTGCGCCACTGGCAGCACACTCTCCATAGTTATTTGTTGGCATCAAAGACAAACCTGTGTCCCTAGTTTGTGGTGATGCATTAGTAGTAATGAAAATAGCCATTCTGGAGAATGATTACAACTCAAAACAGACGGAACTCAGTAAATTTGGAGGCCAGATGCATTTGGGTAAAATGAATGCACTTCTGCAGAGTGTGGACTCATGAGCTACTTTCAATAGATTTTGTTGTGATGGAGACAGTATTATTCAGACAGGCTATACAGCAAGTGAGCGGTCACAAAGAAAATGGAGGCTTCGGGTAGAGAGAGAATTTGTGGAAGGGTGCATGGTGACACCATGGAAATGTTAGCACCAAACAAGGTAAAACTGCTTCAGAGTGGTAGTTTGTCTCACAGAGCTGTCTCAGATTAGATTATTGATTTAGTATAAGATACTGAAAAATAGTGAAGGATTCTACCAGAAATTTCCATTTCTTTTTGTCTAGCTTGTGATAAGACAATAGGCATAGCAAATATTGCCCAAGTAGCCATTTTCAGTTGTCAGATAATTGCAGAGTTTGACACCCAAAGAAACTATTGTCACTGGAAGCCATGCGTATTACTACAAGAGGTGGGGACTTTCTGTCTCTCTCTTTGCTGCCCAGCAGCTGCGATCTGAGTGAGGGGTTTCCTGTATCACAGGCATTTGCCCTAATGTGGTACCTCATCATAGGCCCTGAGCAACAGGTCAACTGATCAACTCCTGAAACCTCTGAAACCATGAGCCAAAATAAACCTGGCCTCACTACCAGTTCATTGTCCCCAGCGTTTTGTTACAGATGATTGATAAACTTCCATAGTGTTGGTACATCCTTGACAACAAAAGAATTGTATGAAAATTATAACCTTACCTCAGGAATACAAAATTGTGCAACATAATAAAATTAATGTCATCTATTCTATTTATAGGTCAATGAGCAAATTTATATGGTTACATCATTACATGTAGAAACAACTGCATCACATTAAAGGAGAAACTAAAGCCTGACAGATGTAAGTAATAGGCCCATTTGTTTTATTTGAATTAATTAGCAAATTAATTTTTTTTGACACAAAGGATTAAACTCAGGGCTCAAACACTCTGAATCATATTTCCAGGCCCAATAAGCCCATTTATTGGTAGATTTCCTTTCCTCCTTCCTCCTCCTCCATCTAAAATGTCCTCATCCATGCTAACTAATTTATTTTCATAGTAATGTTGCCAATTTCTAGGCAATAATTTGGATAAGTTTTCTTCCCATCCTTTGACAAATGTTTCCAGTCTCATTTAAAAAAAAAAAAAACCTTTTATTCTTGTAGTCATTATATCTTCTTAGAATGCAAGGGCAATTATGTAATTACCTTTCTTGAAATTCACAACTGTAAAATTTATATAATTTATGGGACAGAAAACATAGTTTAAAGAAAAGAATAAGTGAAAGATAATAAAACTTAGATTATCTTTTCTTTGGACTCTTTATGGAAGGACAAATCAGACATCAGGGACAGCAAGTGTATCTATTCTACATGTGCACAAATTCTTATTACCTGTTTCAGTTAGTTTCTCTTTGCTGTGACAGATAACATTTACAACTTAGGGAGAAAAGACTTGTTTTAGCTCAGTTTCAGAAGGTCTCACTCCGTCCACCCATGGGTGGCTGGCAATGCTAGAAGCACATGGTGGAGGTGGGTTGGAGGAGAGCTGCTTACTGTGATAGTGTATTAAAAATCCAACATTAGGTATTCTTTTGTAATTTTGTAATTTTTGTAGCCAAGCTGTAAAATGATATAATTTAGACTGTTAATATTGTAAAGTAATTATATTTTATGGTGATTATGCTATTTAGGTTATGTGTTTGCTATGTAAGTTAGAGTTTATCATGTGAGTTAAAATTTATTGGTTATTGTGTATGATGTGTGTAATGATGTAAATTGTAGCCACCTTTGGACCCAGTATTAGCCCTTGGGTCCCTTGGCTCGAGGCAGTCGTGACCCAGGATTGGGTCTCCAGTACAAGTCAAGGGGGGAATGAAAGACCCAGGCTAAACAAACTCCATGACAGGCTTCAGACCCACCAGAAAAGTTAGTAGACCTAAGTTCCAATTTCCCAGAATAACAAGATAGCTACAGGAACCACCCTTAAATTAGCCAATCTGAAAAGTCTAAAATCAAACATTTTTGCAGACTGGGAAGAATGTGCATTGCCTAAGATAGAGACGGGCCTTGACAGCAACCAGTCAAGAAAAAGGTGAAGAAATATTGCTGACATTCACGCAGTAACAGTTACATTCCTGCGGAGGGCTGGGGGTTATAAATAGTTGCTTAATGTTAGTTGGCCAATTATAGTGTGATAAAAAGGTGTTTGTTTGTCTGATCACCTAACCACCAAGTTGAAAATCCCCCATTCTCTGATCAAGTGTGATAAAACCCTGCTTGTTTGCTGTTTGGGACTCTAGGCAAGGATCCACTGTGTCGGTGAAGTCTGGGTACCTGAGCTTAGGCCCGCCCGAATAAAGGCTCCTTGCTTTTGCATATGTGCCTCGGTCTCCTGTTGGTCTTTCTAGGGTCTTTGCAATCTGGGCATAACACTTACAACATGGCTACAGGAAGCAAATGAGCAAGAAGACTCGGAAGTAGTGCATATCTCTCTTGGTCAAGCCCAGTCATCCTCTCCTTCTGAGTCAAGCCTCAGTGTTCCGGCCCTTCCAGGTCACGTGCAGTGGAGTGTGCCACATGCCTATAATCTACTACATGCCCTCAGGCCACCACACATCTGTAATCTACCCCTCCTGACCAGGCCCCACCCCTCAACTCTGCATGGTTCCATGGGCATTCAGCACCATCCAAATACATGAGGTTTTTGAGGCCATTCCAGATGCAAACCACATTACCTTTCAGAAAATCTGAAAAGAAATGTATGACTCTAAGTAAAACTTACTCTTTCTCAATAAAAGTAAAACCTAGACTCTTCTAATCTAGCAGTCAACATGCACTTTCTTAATGATCAAAGGCAGCTAGGGATTTAGCTCCTTCAGGTTCTTCTGGGACTGTCACCTTCTCTTTCCCACTCTAATCTTCATCCCAGTTCTCTGTGCACACTGCTATCTGTGGTTGCTCTGCAGTGGGACATGTTGGGACAATTAGAAGCCTGTGTACATGGCTTTGCTGGAAGGTGGAGATGACAAGGGAAATGAATATTGAAATGGATGATAGTAAGTCATTTAATATATTCCTTTTAGAAATAACATTCTTTCCCTGTCCAGCTTAGAGGAAAATTAACACAGAGCCAAAAGCAGTTAGCAGAGCATGCTGCATATTTTTTCTAAAAACACAGTAAAAATGTGTATGCTTAATGTATGAACCACATACACACAAGTGTGTGCACACACAACATACCAGATATGTAATTTATCCAAACCAGAAGAGGCTGGCAGCCCCAGCCTCTGAGAAACAAAACTGCGGGTAGAGGACACTACAAACACAATGAAACAGGATAATAACAAGAAAAAGATTGCTTTATTGTAAAATTTGTTTATTGTTCATACGTTACAGCTAATAACAGTATACTGCGCACATGAAAATAGCTGAGTAGATTTTACACGTTATCTTCTGCTACTTAATTTTCCAGAGAGACATAAAAGAAACATCTGCCTTCAGCCTGAGAAGGGGCTGACAGGCTCAAGTCCAAAACACAACTTGGATGGGTCCAGCTTGGTGAATGTAGTGGTTTGGATCTGGAATGTCCCCCCAAAGCCTCATGTTGCTATGGATACTGTGTAAGTTTGGGAGGTGAGGTCTGGCTGGAAGGAGCCGGTGCTTGGGACTTGACCTGGAGGTGCCTGTGCTGGTTCCGCCCTCCTCCAAGTCTCTCTCTTCCACCATACTGTAAGGATCTCTGCCCCAGTATCTCTGGTTCCAGCTCTAGCTGTAGCCCCACAGTGTGATTCTGCCGTTTTCCAGCCTCCCACCCATGAACCGATTGAGACCTTCTGAAATTGCAAGCTACAATAAATCTTTTCTCCTTAAGTTGTAGATGTCAGGTATTGAGTCACAGTGATGAGAAAGAAACTAACACAGCGAGTGAAGATATAAGGATTATTTACCAAGCAGTGAGGGACTTGTCAGCTGGTGCACTAACCCCAGTGATAGGCTACTGATTTTGTAGTGCACCAATTAAAAACAGAAAACATTGAAAAACAATTAGATCAAGCAATTAGAGGAGAACAAAGAAGATATAAACCAGAATATAATGAAAGCAATATGAGAAATTAGAGAAGAACACAACAGAGACATAAAAAAAGAATGCAAATATTCAGGAAATAAAAAAACACACAGGAAATAATAAGCAACCGATTCAAACAACTTCAAAATAGAATGTCAGACCTAGAAGATAAAGTGACTAAGCTGCAACAATACAAGCCATGAAGAATGCAAAGTAAATAAGGAAGAAAGTGAATCATTACAAAGGCTGATAGATGATTCAAAGAGAAACAACTTCAGAGTTAAGGGATTCCAGGCGAAGACTGAGGACAAAACAAAAGGCTTAAATGTTATGTTTAATGAAATCATGGAAGAAAATTTTCCAAATCTAAGAAAAGAAATGAACATGGAACTGTTGCAAGCGTATAGAACACCAAACAACTTTGATCAGAAGAGATCCTCACCACAATACATCATAATTAAAATATTAGAAACCCAACACAAAAAGAAAATACCAAAAGCAAAACCTGTAAAAGAAAAACAGAAGGGGATCTACAAAGATAAGACCCTCAGGATTACTGCAGACTTCTCAGTCCAGACTCTAAAGCCAGGAGATCATGGAGCAATGTCATCCAAGCACTAAGAGAACATAAGTGTCAACCAAGACTGCTATATCCAGCAAAATTATCTTTTAAATTAGAGAGAGAAATTAAACTCTCCATGATACAGAAGGCTTAAAGAAATTTGCAGCCACTAAGCCAACATTGCAGAGAATACCTAAAGGAAACTTGGAAAGTGAAAGGTAGGCCAGTGACAGCAATGATCCCAGATAAAAAGTGACAGCAGCTAGAGGAGAATGAGCTGAGAAAAAAGAAAGGCCATGCATGAAATTAGGGATGAATAGACAGGTGAAAGGAAAAATCAAATCAGGCAAAATATTAATAATTATGCATGAAATATGCATTAACAATATATGGAAGTTTAAAAAATCTGAAATAACTGAGCATAGATATGTATTGCTTTAACTGTAGCATGCTTATGTGACACATACAGATTTAAGTCCATTTAATGTAGCAAATTGATAAAGTCTTAAGCTTGTTTAATGAAGCAATTCACTTTTTGATGTTGAATGTGAGTTTATCCTCTTTGAGAGGAGGAAAGATAAGCAGCACCAAAATAACTTGGAGGGAAGGTAACATCTAAAGAGAAAATTTGATAAAAAATAGATTGATGTTTAAATCATTTGATTGATATACTTCTAAAACATTACCAGCTGTTCTATTAAATCTGTGAAATCTCCCCACATCATTATTATTAGTAATAGTATAGTAGTGTGTAAAACAGAATAATGACATGCAATATGGGGAATTGACATAAAATCTTTTAAAAATACATATGCATAAATATATATGTGGATGGATAGACAGATAAAATTATAACCCAAATCTAGCAGAATATTAGTAATCAGTGAAATGTGAGTAGTTATGAAAGTCAAAAAATTCTGAAGTAACTAAATTTTGCCTTCATATCTGTTACTTTCAGTATACTTATGTGATATAGACTTAAGTTCATTAATGTAGCAATGTGATCTAGTTTTAAGTTCATTTATTGTAGCAATTCACTTATTAGTTCCTTGATGTAAATTTATCCTAAGAAAACTAATTGATGTAAAGATAACACTGTGAATGTACAAACATGTACCATGTACCTTCCAGTATTCAGCTAAAGCATTTGAAATTTAACTTTTCTTCTCTCTCATATTTACTAGCCTTATGAATTACATAGCTGTAGTTCTTTTCTTACATGGACTGGTGGGTGAGGCCAGGTTTAAGAATCTCAACAAAGATATAGCAAAATATAGAGAGAAAAAAAAAGAACTTTTGTCAAATATCCAGATAAAGGGATCAGCTGGACTCAGAGAAAAGAGGCATCAAGTTTTGACTACTGTGACCCATTCGAGGAATAGGAAGATGAGTTAGAGTGGTGACTTAAGTGAAATGATTTAGATGTGGAAGATTAAATATGTTAAGTACTATATAGTCTCTCTAACTTGGGAAACCTAGAACACAGACATTCCATAAAACCACATGGTGTGATAGCCAAAGTTGGGAGGAAGGGATAGGGAGGGTGAGGAAGGGTCAAAAATGGGAAGGGATTGTAAAGTTGATATGATATATATGTGCATGAAATACTCAAGTTCATTGTAAACATTAGGTGTTGAATATGTATATTAATAAAAATAGTGGGGGAAAAGCAACACTATTCCTTTAATTTAAGGGATTCTTTAAATATCAAAAAGAAATAAGAATAACTACTTGCTTAGTGGAAAATTAACAGAGTCAAAAGCAGATAACAGAGCACACCGTACATTTTTCTGAAAATGTAGCAAAAATGTGTATGTGTATATGTGTATAACTGAATTGTGGAACACCCCAATTATATGTGGAAACCCTGAATTTTAGTATAACTTCATTTAGAGGTAGGATTGTCTTACTCCAGCAAGAATAGCCATGAAAGTGAAAAGACAGACTTTATGGAGAGGGAAAAGGGATGGAGGGGGACGTTTGAGGTGGTGGGGAGGGTGAGAGGATGCCATGTATAAATTTTAAGAAAGAAAAAATATGATGAAAAGTAACAAACATTAGTGAGGTTGTGGGGAAAAGGAACCTTTCTATACTTGTCAGTGGGTCTACAGGCTGGTACAACCGTCATGGAAATCAGTATGGCGATTCCTTTAAAAAACTAAAAATAGGGCTGGAGGAATGGCACAGTGGTTAGAGCACTTGCTTTGAAAGCACAAGGCTCTGGGTTTGATTCTCCAGCACCACATAAAGGCATGGTGGCGCATGCCTATAATCCCAGCACTGGGCAGGCTGAGGCAGGAGGATTGCCATGAGTCCAAGGCCAGCCTGAGCTATAGAGCTGTCTCAAAAAAAAAAAGTTATTTCATTTGATTTAGATATGCTTCCTCTGCATATCTTTCCAAAGAGTTAAAGATATCTTATAACAATAATACATGAATAACCATGTTTATTGCAGCATGGCTTATAGTGTCTAAGTCCTAGAACATTCACGATCTTTATCAACAGATGAATGGGTAAAGAAATCACAATAGGCACACAAAATGGAGTATCACTCTGTCATAAATATATCTTTGAGTCATTTGCAGGAAAATGGATGCACCTTGAAGTCAATGTGCTTAGTGAAATGACTTTCATACAGAAGGTTACACATTGCATGGTTTCTCAAATACGACAAACCTACAGTACAAGAAAGTAACAGAGAAACTAAGAGTGATGGTAGGAAACAGGAGATGGTTCTTATGTAGAGGAGAAGGGAATGTGGTGGGTCCTGTGAGAAGGTAGAAAAACGGGAAAAAATGATGAAGCTGTGATGATCTCAATTCCTCAAGATGAATGTAATTATTATGTATCACAAATATCTACTAAAAAGAGAATAATTTTGTGGGGAAAACATATAGGGTCTTGCTATCATTTGTATATGTGCCCCCAAAGGTCCATGTGTTGAAGGCTTGTCCTCCCCAGTGACACCTCGAGAAGTGGTAGAGCCTTAAGGAGACAAGGCCAAGTCGGAAGAAGCTCTTAGGGGCATGTTTGATCTTCACCCTTCCCTCGATCTCTGTTACACTGGCCAGCAGGTGAAGCAGGAATATTCTACCATGTGCTCCTGCCATGATTACTGTGCTATTTAATGGACCCAAAGTAATGGAACCAATTAGTCATGGGAAAATCCTCCAAAACTGTTAAGCCAAAATAAGTGGTTCTTTTTCTTTTCAAGTTGAATATCTCAGGTATTGTTCCAGTGATGGAAACGCAGGGGCCTATAAGAAAGTAATTTAGGATCCTCGATGGAACCTGGGCTTGGCTAGCACCAGGCAGGGCCACTCCGGAGGGGGCTGGTAGGCCTCCCGGACATCTTCCCCACCACCCCTCACAGTGAAGACCTATCATGTATCCTGGGCTCGGCAGTAGGTATCCTTTCATCTTCCCCTCTGCCCCTCACTGCAGAGGCCGGCATGGATGTTGGGCTTTGCTAGCACCAGGCAGAGCCTCTTCAAAATAGACCAGTGGGACTCCCCACCACCTTCCCTGCCACCTGTCGCAGAGAAGGCCCAAATGGAGACTGGGCTTTGCAAGTACCGGGTAGAGACGCGTAGGGCTAGATGCGTAGGGGGGGAGGGGGATTCACTGCCATTTCCCCCACTCCTCTCTGTGGAGGCTGTGATCTCCCAGCTTCTGGGAGGGCCATCTTGGGGTGAGTCCCTAGGGGAATTGCAGGAACAGACAACCAGAGACAACCAAAGACAACAAAACTATAAGGAAACATGGAAATAAATCTCCTTCAAAAAGTCTTGACATACCAGAAAAGCATACTAGAAATCTTAAAAATGCAGAATCTGAAGATGAAAATGGCAAAAATGATGGTAACTTCCAGGCCCAGCAATACATCGAATTAAAACAGGAATTAATGCAGGAAATCAAGCAGGAAATAAAAGTCATAGAGCAACAGCTACACCAAGACCTAGTTAAGCTAAAAGCAAGCTTTGAGAAGCAAGTAGAGGAGCTCAAAGAAGAAATGAACCAGAAGATAATGAAGGCAATACAAGAAATGAGAGAAAAGCACAACAGAGACATTAAAAAAATGCAGATATCCAGGAAGTGAAAAACACACAGGTCACAATAAGCAATGATACCGAACAATTTCAAAATAGATTATCGGACTTAGAAGAAAAAATGTTGGAGTGTGAACAGAAAGACCATAAAGAACACAAAGTAAAAAAAAGAAGAACATGAATCATTACAATGACTGATACATGATTCAAAGAGAAACAACCTCAGAATTATGGGAGTCCAAGAGAAGACCGAGGATGAAACAAAAGGCTTAAAAGTCATATTCAAGGAAATTATGGAAGAAAATTTCCCAAATCTAAGAAGAGAAATGAACACTGAACTACTGCAGGCATACAGAACACCAAACAATATTGATCAGAAGAGAGCCTCATCACAACACATCATAATTAAAGTACTAGAAACCCAACACAAAGAAACAACACTGAAAGTGGTAAGAGAAAAGCAGAAGGTGACCTGCAAGGGTAAGCCCATCAGGATAACTTCAGACTTCTCAACCGAGAATCTAAAAGCCAGGAGATCATGGAGTAATGTCATTCAAACACTAAAAGAACACAAATTCCAACCAAGACTACTATATCCAGAAAAACTATCTTTTAAACTAGAAGGAGAAATTAAAATTCTACATGATATAGAAAGCTTAAAGAAAATTGCAGTCACTAAGCCATCACTGCAGAGAATTCTCAAAGGAAACTTGGATAGCAAAAGAGAGGTCAACGACACAAGTGACCCCAGAGAAAAAGAGTCAAAAGCTTGAAGAGAATGAGCTGAGAAAAAAGTAAAGCCAGTAAACAATGTGGAAAAACTACAATGATGGCAGGACACACCAAACATACTTCAATAATTACCCTAAACGTGAACGGCCTCAACTCACCTATCAAAAGACATAGACTAGCCGACTGGATCAAAAAACAGAAACCCAGAATTTGCTGCCTACAAGAGACGCACTTCACCCACAAGGAAACTCAGAGACTGAAAATAAAAAGTTAGAATTCAATATTTCATGCAACAGGTCCCAAAAAACAAGCAGGGGTAGCTATATTAATCTCAGACTCATCAGATTTCAAAAGAAAACAGGTGAAGAGAGACAAAGATGACCACTACATACTGGTTAAAGGAACACTAGAACAGGAAGAAATCACAATTATCAATATATATGCCCTCAACTGTAGAGCACCCAATTATGTAAACCAAAAATTATTAGACCTGAAAGGAGAGATAGGCCCTGTTGTGGTTAGGATCTGGAGTGTCGCCCAAAATTGTCATGTATTTTAATGTTATGGATTGTCTATGAAGCCATGTAATGTTGGTGGATTGGGGTCTGGTCTGGAGGGGTGGATTGCAGTTGTTGGGATTAGAGGTGTGTGAGTTAAGACTAAAGGCATGTGACTTAAGACTAAACGTATGTGAGACAAAAGGTGTGTAGTGGACACACCTTCTATACCCTGCTGCAGGAGACACTAAGACTGAGACTTGGTCTAGTCTTGATGAGTCTCACTTGCCTGCCTGTTGGTGATGTCCTGAGAAGCTGCCCCCACCTCTCTCTCTGCCATGTACTTCAATTGTTGCTGGCCACCCCGGAATGGATTGTGACCTTCCGAAACTGTGAGCTAAAATAAACCTTTCCTTTCCTACATTTGTGGGTGTCAGGTATTGAGTCACAGCAACGAAAAAGTAACTAAGACAGGCCCCAATACAATTATAGTAGGGGACTTTAATACTCCACTATCATAAATAGATAGATCAACCAGACAGAAAATCCACAAAGATATGCAGCTGCTGAAAGACACTATAGAAAACTTGGACATGACAGACGTTTACAGAGTCTTCCACCCAACATCAACTGACTACATGTTCTTCTCAGCAGCACATGGAACATTTCCTAAAATAGACCAGTCCTAGAACACAAGTAATGCTCAAACAAGTACAAAGGGATAGAAATAATTCCCTACATACTCCCAGGCTCTAGTGGAATAAGACTGGAGCTTAACAGCAGCAGAAACAGAAGAAAATACACAAATACATGGAGACTTAACAAGTTACTACTGACCAAATAATGGATTACGGAAGAAATCAGAGAAGAAATAAAAAACTTCATAGAGTTAAATGATGATGGAAGTACATCATATCAAAATCTGTGGGACACAATGAAAGCAGTCCTTAGAGGAAAATTCATAGCCATAAATGCACACATCAAAAGAACAGAAGAGTCACAAATAAATTCGCAAATGATGCACCTAAAGGACCTAGAGAAACAAGAATAACTTAACCCAAAAGGCAGTAGAAAAGAAGAAATTATAAGGATCAGATCAGATATAAATGAGATTGAAATTAAAAAGATAATAAAAAGATTAATGAATCAGAGCTGGTTCTTTGAAAGAATTAAAAAAAATTGGCAAAGCTCTTGCTAACCTCATCAAGAAAAGGCACAGATTAGCACACTTAGAAATGAAAAGGGTGAAATTACAACAGACTGCAGAAATCCAGAATATTATAAGAAATTACTTTGAACACCTATATTCTAAGAAATTTGAGAACTGGGAAGAAATGGACAACTTGCTAGACACATATAAATACCAAAATTAAATGACGAAGACATAAAAATCTTGGACAACCCCATCACGCACACAGAAATTGAAGCAGTAATAAAAGCTCTACCTACAAACAAAAGTCCAGGCCCTAATGGATTCACAGCAGAATTTTTTCAGTACTTTAGGAAAAAAACTAACTCCAATCCTCCTCAAACTATTTCATAAAGTAGAAAGTGAAGGAATACTACCAAACTCACTTCTTGAGGCTAGCATCACACTCGTCCCAAAACCAAACAAAGACTTAACCAGGAACGAAAATTATAGACCAATATCCTTAATGAACATAGATGCAAAAATACTAAGATTCTGGCAAACAGAATCCAACAAGTAATCAGAAAGATCATACACCATGATCAAGTGGGCTTCATCCCTGGGATGCAGGGTTGGTTCAACATACATAAATCAATCAATGTAATACACCATATCAACAAAAGCGAAAACAAAAACCACGTGATCGTCTCTATTGATGCAGAAGAAGCCTTTGACAAAATCCAGCAGCCCTTCATGATAAAAACACTGAGAAAAATAGGAATGGAAGGGCCCTACCTAAAACTCTTAGAAGCCATATACACTAAGTCCACTGCAAATATCATAGTAAATGGAGAAAAATTAAAAACATTGCCTCTCGAATCAGGAACAAGACAAGACTGCCCACTCTCACCATTCTTATTCAACATAGTTCTTGAAACACTTGCCTAGCAATCAGACAAGAAAATGAAATAAAGGGAATCTGCATTGGAAAGGAGGAGGTCAAACTTTCCTTATTTGCAGATGATATGATTATTTACATGGAAGACCCTAAAAACTCCACTATGAAACTCCTGGAAATAATTTTAAAAATTTAGCCAAGTCTCAGGACACAAAATTAACACTAAAAAATCAATAGCATTTCTATATACTAATGATGAACTTATTGAGCAAGAACTCAGAAAAGCAATTCCATTCTCAATAGCTCAGCAAAAAATTAAATACCTAGGAATATACCTAACCAAAGATATGAAGGACATACATAAAGAAAACTACATTACATTGAAGAAAGAAGTTATAGGAGACATTAGGAAATGGAAAGGCATCCCCTGCTCTTGGGTAGGCAAAATAAATATAGTCAAAATGGCTATACTACCTAAACTGATATATAGATTCAATGCAATTCCTATCAAAATACCTACAAGTTTCTTCAAAGAACTTGAAGCAACAATTTTTAAATTCATATGGGACCAAAAGAGACCAAGAATAGCCAAAGCAATCCTGAGCATCAAGACCAAGGCAGGAGGCATTACATCTCCAGACATCAGGCTGTACTATTTAGCAATAGTTGTAAAAACAATTTTGTACTGGCACAAAAATAGACAGATAGACTAGTGGAACAGAATTGAAGATGCAGAGACAAACCCAAATACCCTCAATTACTTAATCTTCGAAAACGGGGCCAAATGCATACAATGGAAAAAGGACAGCCAGTTCAACAAACGGTGCTGGGAAAGCTGGATATCCACATGCAGAAGAATGAATCTAGTCAAAGTGGATCAAAGACCTGGACATGAAAAGTGAGACACTAAATTTCCTAGAAGACAAATTAGGCAAATATCTAAAAGACATAGGAGTAGGCAAAGACTTCTTTGACAAGACACCAAGAGCAAAAGAAATTATCCCCATTATTAACAAATGGGATCTTGTCAAATTAAAAAGTTTCTGCACAGCAAAGGAAACTATCAACAATGTAAAAAGAGAACCAACAGACTGGGAAAAAATATTCACCACCAACATCTCAGATCGGTAGCTCATAACTAGAATATACAGGGAAAATAAAGGATCCTATTGAAAAGTGAGCAAATGAAATGAGGAGACAGTTCACTCATAAAAAAGTACAAAAGGCCAATAGATACATGAAAAGATGTTCAACATCCCTAGCCATAAGAGAAATGCAAATCAAAACAACACTAAGATACCATCTCACTCCAGAGAGAATGGCATATATCAACAAGTCAAATAGTAACCAGTGCTGGTGAGGCTGTGGGGAGAAAGAAACCCTCCTGCACTGCTGATGGGAATGTAAATTCGTACAATCACTTTGGAAAGCAGTATGGAGATCTCTCAAAAGACTGGAAATAAATATCCCCTTTGATCCAGCAACACATGTATACCCATGTTCATAGCAGCACAACTAACAAAAGCTAAAATATGGAAGTCACCAAAATACCCACCAACAGACCAGTGGATAAACAAACTATGGTATTTATACACAATGGAATACTATGTATCTATAAAGTCCAACAGCAAGGAGGCTTTTACGGGCAAATGGAAGAAACTTGAGAACATCATGCTTAGTGAAGTGAGTCAGAAGCAGAAGGTGAAACATCAAATGGTCTCTCTCATATGAGAAACCCAGATCACAACTCTTATGGAACTTAAAGCTAAAAACAAAGTGAAACAGGGGAGTAGTGCGGGGAGGGAGGGTGTGAAGGGTAGGGGGAGGGACAAAAGGAGAGTGGGAAAGTCCTCGTCACCTTGACAAGATACGTATGCATACAAAATGCTCAACTTCATTGTAAACCTTAAAATTTGCACTTAAACATATCAATAAAATGGGGGGAAAGTAATTTAGATTAATTGAGACAGTAAGTTTGGTGATCTTAGGGGGGTATTACCCTCTTTGCCATGTGAAGAAGGAAGCCATCAATAATCCAGGAATAGAATCCTCACCCGATACTCACCATATTGACACCCCTATCTCAAACCAAACAAATATATTTTGATATGACCACCTGAATAGACTAAGACACCATCCTTAGTGCATGTTCATATACTTTAGTCTAGTCCATTCTTCGCCAAGTAGAAAATGTCACTGATATTTTTCTCAATAAGGTATTTCTAATAAGATCTTAATAAGGGAATTTAAATTTTTTCTGTATGTTTTTAATGCATGTTATTGTTAATAAATTTGAAGTCACTGTCCACATCACTTGACTCTTCTCTTTTGACTAGCATTCACATATGACGTGTGCAGCCCAGGTAGCCCATTGGTCTCATGTTATGATGTTACTGCCTTGAAATTTTTCATGATTTTTGAGCGGAGGAACTTGAATTTTTGTTCTGTGATGGGCCCTCAAGTTATGTAACTGGTGTTATTGTGCCCTGCAGTAGTATTTTTTTAATTGATGACACTCTTCTTCAGTGCTGAGAGAACTAGTAGGCTCTGATATAATTCTGAAAAATAACCCTCCCAATTTTAATTTTTCATTAAGATATATAAGTATTTCAATGTACTTCTCAAGTTAAAGTCTTTCTGTTCCCACAAAACAGGTTTTTTCTGATGTATTTTTACCAAAGCTAATGACATATAAGTCTTTTGAAGTTTTTATAAATTGTATAGATTACAAACTTTTTGGTCTCATATAGATCAGAAATTTATCTAATTGAAAAAAGGAACACCACCTAGAAATTTTTTTCCATAAGTGATATTCCAAAATTCAATTATAGAATTTTATAATTCAATCTAATATATCATTAAATTCACTTTTTTTCTTCGCTTAGCTTTTTCCATGCTTTTGAATGGATAACTTTGAATATTTTCCTATTTACAAACTAATTTTTAATGATTTTGAGTAATTAAAAGCACTAAAGATAGAAATGTTAGGTGCTTTGCTCTCTGATATTTTGATGAAATATATCTAGCTGATATTGAACAAAATGCACCCAACTTTTAGACAACTCAGAGCTGAGAAGGTTAATACTATTACATAACAGTTAAGGTGGTTTAAAATTGTTCTTTTTTAAGACAGCCTAGTCTGGTCCTGAACTTGTTATGTAGCCCAGGCTGGCCTTGAACTCACAGCAATCCTCTTGCCTCAGCCTCATGAGTGCTGGGATTGCAGACATGTGCCACCATGTCCAGTTTTATGTGATGTTGGGGAATCAAATTAAAATTGTTTTCAGAAGTGTATATATATATATATATATATATATATATATATATATATATATCCACATTCAGGTTGCTGATGGAGATCCAAAAGGAGAAGCATGAACTTCCATGTTGACATTTTTTTTCCAAAACTCCTCATCAGTTTCATTACAAACATTTTGTAATTATGATTATGTAAACAATATTTAAAAACTGACACCACAAAATTCTACTTTGAGTGAGTGGGCTCAGTAGCATGCTTTGCCAGTTATAGTTAAGCAAAGAAGCAAAGACTTCACTGCATTTATAACCATTTGTTAGGTTTCAGGCCCAAATCAATCTCACTGAACACAATGACATTTCAAAGATACACATTATGCACATTTCTTCCAGTATCTGGTCACTTGGCCTTATCTTTTTAGAACAAGACCAACAACATTTCTGGTTGTCATAGGGTAGGGCTCAGTGGTAGCAAAAAGAAAATTTTCTTTAAAGACCCTCCTGCCTTGGGTTAGGACCTGGTTAAAATTAAGAATTTATCTTTCCTGGGGCTGGGAGTATTATTAAAGTAGTTGAAGTGCTTGACTAGCAAGCGCAAAGCTCTGGATTTAGTTCCCCCACACCACAAAAATGGGACATGGCGGCACACACCTGAAATCCCAGCACTCAAGAGGCTGAGGCAAGAAGATTGCCATGAGCTTGAGGCCAGCCTTGGTACACAGTGAGTTCAGGACCAGCCTGGACACAAAGCAAGATTCTGTTTCAAATAAAAACAAAAGAAACCTAAAGAAACATAAAAATCTTATCTTTCCTAAGTTTCTTTTCTAAATTTTCTATGATTAAGGCAACAATCATCATCTAAAGAGAACAGGAAGACTTCATTCCCATAGTTATTATTTTTGGTAGTATATGTAATACATAAAATTTTCATTCAACTTGAGAAATGAATAAAATATACCCCACATCCAGTCGTTTTTACTTACACTTCCTTCTCCACGCTGTCGTCTCCTCTGTTCCCAGATCCCCTTTCCTTCATTCCCACAAGGTGTACCTCCCTGTTTTTTATCATGTTTCTTTCATTTTGCCTTTAAATTATTTATGTTGTAGGTTTCTCATATAAGAGAAACTATATCATATTTAACCTTCTGTATCCAATTTACTTTATTTAGTGTTATACTCTTAAGACACATCCATTTTCTACAAATGATTCAACCTTATTCTACTTCATGGCAAAGTAGCACTCCATTGTATACATATATCATATATTTTATCTGTCCAAATTGCTTTCAAAATTTAGCTATTATGACTTTTGCTGCCTTAAATATGGGTATGCATGTATCATGGCAATATGATGTCTTTAACTGTTTTTGGAAAGATACCCAAAAGAAATATAGCTGAGCCAAATGGAATTTCCATATTTTTAGTTTTCAAAAATCTTCATAGTGATGTCCACAGCAGATAATTTCCCCATGAACACTGTAGAAGGGTTCCTTTTTCTCCCACAATCTCACCAGCATTTGTTGTATTCTGAGTTTTTCAGGTTAGCCGTGTTTGGGGCTGGAGGAATGACACAGTGGTTAAAGAGTCCCTGAATTTGATTCCCCAACACCACATAAGCCAACTGAGGAGGTGCACCCCTGTAATCCTGACAGGAGGACTGCCGTGAGTCCAAGGCTAGCCTGGGCTATATAGTGAATTCAGGAACAGCCTGGGCTACAGAGTGAGGCCCTGTTCACCTCCCTCCCCAAAAAAGAGCCATTTTCCAGGAATAAAGCAAAATCCTCAGTGTTGTTTTGATCCATACATTTACCACTTGCACTTCTCATTTTGAGAGGTATCTAGTCTTTTAGATTGCTTATTTTTTGATTGGGTCTCTTATTTTCATGGTCCTAAATTTTTGAGTTCTTTAGTATATCCTAGATATTAGTACTCTGTCTGAAAAGTAGCTGATATATATTTTTAACCTGCTCTGAAAGTTTCTGTTGGTTCCATTGGCTTTTTGTTTTGCTGTGCAGCTTTTAAATTTGATATAATCCCATCTGATTCTGGCTATTATTTCTTGCTTTTGTATCAGGATAATGGTAGCTTCCAGGAATGAGTTTGGCATGTTTCTTTTTGACTGAATGTTAAAATTTAAGAAGTATGGCATTTGTGGTCAGTTTTTTGGGGGATCCTGGACTTTCCTTTGCAGAATTTTTATTATTGTCTCAATTTACTTATCATTTATCTATTGGTTTTTATGTCTTATAGGTTCAATTTTATTTATACCCTTTACATTCTTCAATTTATTGAAAGATAAGTTTTCAAAAGTTTCTTATCATGTTCTGTGTTACAGAAATGTCTGTTATGATTTCACAATGTGAAAAAGAATTTGAGTGAAATATTTGATTTCTCTTTCTATAATTATCCTTTAAAATCTTTTGACTTATTACTTAACTTATTGCTGGGAAAGAATACCCAACATCCATCCACAATTTAGGGGAGTAAAGATTTATTTTAGCTCACAGTTTCAGAAGATATCACTCAGTCTATTCATGGGTGGCCAACAACAGTGGACGCACATGGTGGAAGTCTAGTAGAGAAAAGCTGTTTATGACATACCAGACAGAAACCTAACAAAGCCGGGGGCGGTGGGGGTGGGGGAAGAGGGAGAGAGAGAAAGGAGGATGAGTCTATCTCTAGAGAGCTGGAGATTAAGGTGAAGCCCAGAGCTCTCCGGAAGAAAGTGGAACAATGCTTTCTCTTTCTTCCTTTACTTAGTTAAAGGTGCTAATTGGATCCCCCACATCTAGGGTGGGTATCTCTTACTCACTTTCTGGCCCACCAGTCAGTAACACACCTGAAAACTGCCCTGAGCAATTCCCTAATCTCAATAAGTTGACACAGTCCCTCCATAACATCTGCCCTTCTGGAGGAGCCCATGGAGCCCACTCCATTCCTGGGAACGGCATCTAGAGGCACTGGCAATAGCTTCAACTGCAGCCAGAACTCACAGAAGCAAATCCCTGGGAGTCTGCTGTTCACCTCTAGAATGTCCGAAGCCCCACCCAACCTTTGGTGGTGATGCTACTGCTATCACTGGGTATTTTATTGCTATTTGCTTGGAATATTTTGTGTATCCTTGATCTTACTCATGGGGGCTACATGCTTGCTCATATTTTTTGTGCTTTTTCCTCAGTCTCAAAAGCCCCCCAAGATTCTCAACCTTCACCTGACATCACCTCTCATGACTCCTATGAATCTGTGTTTTCCCCTGTCACAACTCCTGATCTGGGCACATTTCCTCCTTTCACAGACCTCCATCGACCCTCCCTTGCCATACATTAGAGCCTACGTAGAGGGAGATAGAAAGGTTTGCATAGATGGATGTCATGTGGATTACAATGACCTTCCTTTTATAGAGACTATAAAGAGTGGGCCCTCCCTGGCTCCTCATGACCCAACAGGCAAAAGATGCCATTAAGAAACAACGGAATAAAACACTAAACCTTCTAGAAGACAAAGTAGGCAAATTTCTAAAAGACATAGGGGTAGGCAAAGACTTTCTTGACAAGTCACCAAGAGCAAAAGAAATTATCCCCATTATTAACAAATGGGATCTTGTCAAACTAAAAAGTTTCTGCACAGCAAAGGAAACTATCAACATTGTAAAAAGAGATTCAACAGACTGGGAAAAAATATTTACCACCAACATCTCAGATAAGAAGCTTATGACTAGAATATACAGGGAGCTAAAGAAAAGTTAGCCTACCAAAATAAAGGATCCTATTGAAAAGTGGGCTAATGAAATGAAGAGACAGTTCACTCATGAAGAAATGCAAAAGGCCAATAGATACATGAAAAGATGTTCAACATCTCTAGCCATAAGAGAAATGCAAATCAAAACAACGCTAAGATACCATCTCACCCCAGAGAGAATGGCCTACGTCAACAAGTCAGATAGCAATCAGTGCTGGCATGGCTGCGGGAAGAAAGGAACCCTCATGCACTGCTGGTGGGAATGTAAATTTGTACAACCACTTTGGAAAACAGTATAGAGATCTCTTAAAAGACTAGAAATAAATATCCCCTTCTACCTAGTGACACCCCTCCTGGGAATATATGCAAAAGAGACCAAAACAACATATAACAGAGATACATGTATACCCATGTTCATAGCAGCACAACTAACAATAGTAAAAATATGGAAGGCACCAAAATACTCATCAACAGACCAGTGGATACACAAAATGTGGCATTTATACACAATGGAATACTATGCATCTATAAAGTCCAACAGCGTGGAGGCTTTTGCAGACAAATGGAAGAAACTAGAGAACATCATCTTTAGTGAAGTAAGTCAGAATCAGAAGGTGAAACCTGGAATGGTCTCTCTCATATGAGAGACCCAGATCACAACTATCTCATGGAACTTAAGACAAATGACTAAGTGAAAGAGGGGAGTAGGGTGGGGGATGAGGGAGGAAGGGGAGAGTCAGGGGAGGGACAAAAGGAGAGTGGGAAAGTCCTTGTCACCTTGACAAGATACGTATGTGCACAAAATGCTCAACTCCATTGTAAACCTTGAATTTTGCACATATACATATCAATAAAATTTGGGGAAAAAAGATGATTGAAACATGGGGGATATTATATTTATTAGTGGATTGATCTATTTATGAGTTCAGCTGAATGTGCTGTTAGGTTGTAGGGCTTTGTTGGAAGAGATGGGTCACAGAAAGTGTTACCTGGAAGGATTTATTTTCCCCTTAGCACTTCCCCGCCTACTTCCTTTTTGGCTGTCGTAGGTTGAACAGCTTTATTCTGCCTTGATTTTCCAACTATGCTGTTTCTACCTTAAAGCTAGCTGACTGTAGACTGAACTCTCTAAAATTATCAGGTGAAATAAAAATTTTCTCCTGTAAGTTATATATGCTGAGTAGTTTGTCCCAGCAATAGTAAAGTAATGAATACCTCTTCAAAAAAAAAAAAAAAAGAAACAATAGAATGGTTATTATGGTAGAATGCCCAAGTGCAAACATTGTCTTTTAAGAAAACATGCCTTGCTGAATGTTTAACACGTACCTTTGCTTTAAGATTAAAAACATACTGTATTTTGAGAAAACTTTCCTAATACCTTGATCTCTTTGTGACTTGTCATGATTGATTTATGTAACCGCAATTCCTGCCAGTCCGGGCACTGCTTGACTACAATGTCTGTGCCAGACTTGATATGATATGTTTGCTGTATGATTTCTTAGGAATAAGTTTAATGGTATGGGTAGTTGGTCTCTGTAATAGACGGGAATTGGGTGTGAAACACATATCAAGGTGATTAGTAAGACTAGATTCATGTATTCTGCTGAATATCTAAAAATAGTCCCTGCTGTAATACCCTGCGAACAAGGAAATTGAAAATTGCGTAAGAAAGGTGTGTAAATAACCACAGCCACAGCTGATTAGAAGCCATCGGATTGACGCAGTCTGTGGTCCAGAGTCCTTCCTTTCACCAATACTGCACCTACTTCAGGTACCCTAACTCTCCCCAGGGCTGGACCCCGGCATCCTTCCAGCCAGGCCTTACCTCCCAGCAATACACAGTTCTGCAGAGGTACATCCAGATACATGAAGTTTTTGGGGATGCTCTAGATTCAAATCATAACATTTTTATAGATACATTTGACTTATCTTTGTAGTATCCATAATACATAATATTCCTTTTGGTGTCCACATTTTGTTCCTGATTTCTCACTTCTGTCACTAGCTAATAAATGTTTGTGTCATTTTCAGTGTAAAAGTTGCAGAGCTAAGAGGTCTGTGGTTTAAGTTTCCATGCTGCTAGGAAGTTGTGTTTCCTTTTTCTAGCTATTTGCCTAATTCTTGGAAAATGCCATAACTCACTGCAACATTATACAATTTAAGTGGAATCAGATTTTAGCCATTAAAAACTCCAATTTTATAGAACTCCACGTTGGGAAACACATTAAAATATAACTTATTTTCACACACAAAAATAAAGCAAAGTGTCTGCCAAGTTTAAAAACAAAAAGTTACCAGTATAATTATCTTGTTTTGTATTATTTTTGGTAAAAAGTGATAAATGGAAAATAGTGTCGACTAGAGGCATAGTTCACTGTTTAAAACACTTTCTTTTTAGCATGTGCAAAGCCCTGAGTTTGATTTCCCAGCACCACACTAAAAAGTAGCTGAGCATGATGCCTGTAATCCCAGCACTCAGGAGACTGAGACAGGAGGCTTACCATGAGTTTCAGACCAGCCTGGGGTACATAGTGAGTTTGGGACCAGCCTGAAGTACAAAGCGAGAGATTCTGTCTAAAAAGAAAGAAAGAAAGAAAGAATATAATATATGACAGGTAAAAATGAATTTTGTGCGATGAAGTTTTGTTCTAGCAGTATGACAAAAAAAATTTAGGGCAAATAGAAATAAGCAAAAGATTTAAATAGAAGTTGATAAAAGTTTATTTAAAATTGTATAAAACTTTGAAAGTTTAATATTTAATATACACTGCATGACCCATGAGTGCTACTTTTTGTACAATGTGTAACGTATCCAGACCTTACAATACAATTAACCTCCTACTGGCCGGCAAAAGCAGTCTATTCTTTGCGCATGTTATGAGGGGAAAGGCCAGGTTGGGAGGGGTAGGAGTGGCTGGGAAGAACTTCGTCTTGCCTCAGCTTCTTCCCAGTCACCTCACTTCCTGGCCCTGATGTGGTGAGCAGCTGCACTTTGACAGTTGTTCCACCATGCTGCCATTACTGTACAGAGTCTGAGATTTCTGAATTGTGAGCTAAAATAAGCCTTTCCTCCTGTAAGTTATGGGGATTGCTGTTGTGTCCCAGCAATAAGAAAGTAACTAGGGCAGAAATTCATACTAGAAATGGGGTTATTTGCTGTAACTTTACCTCACTGTGTGCTTTAGAAGCCTTTAGAATGGACTGTTGGAGGAATCTGGAAAAATATGGAGATAGTGGCTGGAGAAAACCTAGAAGGCTATAACCCAAGCCTTTTAAACTTCTTGTTAAGCTGAAATCTTTAACCCTTTAGTCACCACATTCCCCACTGAGAGGCCAACAAAGTCAAATCATTACAAGTAGTTAATTAGGTGAAAATTGACCCAGAGTGTGACTTTAACATATTTAACCCGTTAGCCACCAGAGGTAATATATAGCAACATCTGGATCATTAGTTACTAAGTTTAAGACTTTATGACTTCTCAAGGCTCAAAAGTGTGTCTATTGAATATGCTTTCAAAAGTATTAATATAGAAAGAGGTTTAAATTTGCCTTCTTAGATGCATTCAATACTATAATTATGTGTGTAATTACACTGACTATTGTTAAGAAGTTATATGGATGAGTTTTTTGGCTTAAAGTATAGTATATTGATGCAAAACTAAGTCGTATCATCTTTTGAAGAAATTAAGCTTCTGGCTTCTTAATAAAGATTACAAAAGGACCTAAGTTTTAAGAGAGTTAAAGTTTGTTTAAACATTGGCTTGTTGTAAAACATTTTAAATAATCTGCTCTGACTGGTTGAATAATAAATTATAACACAGAATATATACATAAGTCTCAGGGACTGTGCCTCTTCTGCTGCGCTGTGAGGATCTCTGTCTCTTTCCAGCCACCAGTCTGTGAAACGACTGAGACCTTCAGAAACTGGGTGGAGTTTCCAGAAGAAACAGATGGGCTCATTGTCTCTTATAAGCACAGAGTTACAAGGTTAGAAGCAGCCGTGCAGGTGGCCCAACAAACAGCGGTCAGCCACGACAAGGAGCTGACAGTCTTAAGAGAAGGAAGAATTGAAGAAGTTTCTAGCCATCTTAAAGGAATTTCCCAGTGGATACCAAGGAAGCAGGCTGGCCACACCTTGACCAGTCGGCATTACACACTTCCCCATCACAATCAGTTACTCCATGATCCCGCTCCCAGTATAGCAGCCAGGTAGTCAGTTGGTCCTCCTCCATCATCGCATCTATCGCATCTATCCCTCCTAGGGTGTCTGGCTTTGGCAGCATGGAACACAAAGGCAGAGAGGCCTGCGGGGAAGGAGCACTCCCAGTGACTCCCATACGGAAACCCCCTCACCAGCTTCCGTTCACAGCCTGTCCCATAGAAAAAGGAAGCTTTCGATCATCATCTGGCAAGGAGCCTGGCAGGAAGGGGCCTGAGGGAGAAGGTCGCTCCAGCACAGTCTTGAAGAAAAGGAAGTAGGTTCCCCACCCTCAGGACGGAGAGGAGCAGAGATTAGCAAGCATGAAGAGGGGAAGGAAAAGAGAAAGGTAGATACCTGACATAGTCAAAGAAGAAAGTGTGGGAGAAAAGGAAAGAGAAAACAAAAGAGGTTAGGAATAGAGCAAGAGGAAAGGAAAACCAAGAACCAGCAAAACCCCGACCCCCCGCTAGGATTACGCAGGAGACCTCAGGCATGAGTATAAATGATGGAAGAGTCCAGCTTTCCCGTTTCTCTTGCCCTGGACACAGATCGGACTTCCACCTTCTGGTGCCATTTGACCTCAAGCTGCCCTCATTTTTGATGCTTTCCACTTCTTACACCTATAACCTTTATCCTCCAGAGTCCTTTGCGTTGTTTCATTTTGGGGTTTCCTAGCATCATTTTCCCAACAGAGACGCGCCTCCCCCAAGGATGTCTTCAAACACCCAGGCTGAAAGTCTAAGGGAGTGAGAGCAGAAAGCCAGGGCAGAGGGCGCCCCGCGGCGTGGGAGAGGCTCCGGATGGGACACCCTGAGACTGCAGCCCGGCAGTGCTTCCGGGGCTCTGGAACATCTGTACCCAAAACTGGAGGGCCCGACCCCCGGATCCCCTGCTCAGGGCTCTGTGTGCTCTGACAGCAGCGAGAAGCTGGATAATGCGGCTTCTGACCTGTACTACTGTGCCCTGTGCAGGTCCTAGAGTGTCAGACAAGAAGTCCTCTTAGGAGATCATCTACCTCAAACCCAACTTCACATGTAGGAAAACGGGGCCCAAAGGAATAAATCAGAATAGTAAACAAACCAAAAAAAAAAAAAATTGCAGGGACTAAATAAATATGTGTATAATCTAAGAATAAAGTACGCTGTGAGTCTAAGCTTTATTTTATGCTAAATTTATAGAACGAAAGTTGTATAACTTAGTGCAAAGTAACAAATAAGTGCTCCTTTATAGGAAATACCTTGCACTTTAATGTTTGTCCCTGCTCATTGTATTTGTTACAGTTCAGCCTAGGACCTCCTTCAGTATTTTCTGCAATGGTGGCTTAGTGGTCATTCTTTCTTTTTTAGGATTTCTTTCTTATGGAAAAATCTTTATTTCTTCCTCAATTTTGAAGGATAATTTTACAGGTTATTGTAGTTTGTGTTGACAATTGTTTTCTTCTAGTGCTAGAAAAATTTTCGTCCAAATTCGCCAACCTTTAAATTATGTTCTGTGAAATCTGCAACTATTTGATAGGCTTACCTTTATAGCGGACCCACTCTTTTTCTCTTACAGCTTTTAATATTATCTCCATGTTGAATTTCTGGGATTTTTATTATTACTTGTGGATAGATTCATTTCTGGTCATCATTATTGATGTTCTATATGGCTGCGGTAATTCAAGATTAATCTTTTTTCTAGATTTGGAAATTTTTCTGCTATGATTTCAGTGAGTAAAATTTTTATACAATTTTTTGTTGTCTTCTAGTTTTTCCTTCATTTCTACAATGCCGAGAGTTTTTTTAATCATGTATTCTACACTGCTTCATTGCTATCTTGTTTTAAGGATATCACACACTATACCATCTACTGTATCGGTCTTATTTTCAAGGTCCCATGGGCTGTCTTCACAATGCTGGACTGATTTCTCATGCTTTCAATTGAACAACCTTTGTATCCAGAATTTCTGCTTGATTTCTTTTCATAGTTTCTAATTCTTTACCAAAATGGCTGTTCACATTTTATAATGTCTAGATGCATTCAGTCAGCTAACTTTTTGTCTTCTTTAACCTACTAAACATTTAATCATTTACATCCATTATGTATTTAGCTAAAATTTAAAAAAAAAAAAAAAACAGGATCTCGATCTGTAGCCCAGGATGGTCCCAAACTCACTATGTAGCCCTGGCTGGCTTTGGACTCATGATAATCCTCCTGTTTCAGCCTCCCAAATGCTGGGATGACAGGCTGGGATGAGCTTCTGTGGTGCTGGGGAATTGAACTCAAGTACTTATACCTAGAACAGTCCAGCCATTTCTCCAGGTCACTAAACTTTCTTTAAACCCACTACATATCATTTTAATTTGCTTATAGGATTCTCCTTTGATCTTCTCAAACATTTTGATCATTTGTTTTCTCAGCTCTTTTCTTGTAAATTCTTTTAGCTCAGAAACGTGCACAGGTCTCCTAGCATTCCACCAAACTAAAATCTCATAATGTCCGATAGCAAGAGCCTCGCTGCTTCTCCAGATACCACCCACCTGATGTTCTCACTGACATACTTAGAGACAGCCTTAATTTACCATCATTCATTATTCTATATCTATAAAACTTTGTGAAATCATTAAAATGCAGGAACATAATTAGAGAACTACCTAAATCTGTGTCTTTCTAAGTGATGGGCACTCAAATTTGGCTACAGAATAAACTCTTATGCTCTTTGAAGCAGGAGTTATGTTTTTGCATTGATAAAATCAGATAATATTTTATTTCTTTGAGCCAATTTTGTACAAGAAATGTCAGAGGACACTATTAAATCTCAACTCATGTCCCATGACCTCACTCTGGCCCTTTGCAGAAAAGACAGTGCAGCCCTGCAAACCTCCTCCTTTTCATACGTACCTATGTCTGCCTGTCTTAGCTCCTTATATTTTGTCACTGACAGAATACCCGACATATACAAATTAGTGAGAGAAAAGTTTATTTTAGCCCACAGTTTCGGAAGGTCACAGTCCATTCATGGGCAGCCAGCAACAGTGGAAGCACGTGGCAGAGGTGGAAGTGGAGAGGCATCTCCTCACAGCATTGTAAACAGGACACCAAGTCCCGGGGGAAAGGAGGAAGCAGCATACGCCCTTCCAGGTCCCAACTCAGTGATTTACGACTTCTAGGAGCAGCCTCAGTGTTCTACCCCTTCTGGTTTAAGCCTCTTCCAGATCACCTGTGGATTGTGGATTTGGAGTGTCCCTCCAAAGCCTCATGTATTTTGGATGCACAGTGGGAAGTGGGATAACTGTGGAATCTGGTGCTAGTGGGAGGGAGGGCCTGACTACAAGGGCCTATGCTTGGGGTTTGACCTGGAGAGATTGTGTCAACTTGTTGAGACTTGGGGTGGGTGTTGCCCAGGGAAGAGCTTTCAGGTGTGTGTTCTTGATGGCAGAACAGGAGGGGCATCCAAATCTGGCTATGGGGAGCATCTGGTAGCTTGAGCTAAGAAAAGGAAGAAGAAACATTGTTACAGCTTCTTCTTTTCTTTTTCTTTTCTTTTCTTCTTTTTCTTCTTCTTCTCAGCCTTTGTCTAAGTCTCCAGACTTTGCTTTGGCTCCTGCTTCATTTGGCTTCTGTCTGTAATGGGGTGAGCAGCTCTCCACCCTCTGCAAATGTGCTTCCACCATTGCTAATTGCCCCCAAAGGACTGTGTGACACCTTCTGAAGCTGCAAGATAAAATAAATCTTTCCTCCCTTTAAGTTGTAGATGTTGAGTATTTTGTCACAGCAGTGAGAAAGTAACTAAGACATGCCCCTTCCGAGTTTAAGCCCCTTCCAGGCTACATGCAGAGTAATGCGCCACACAACCGTAATCTACAGCAGGCCCCTAATCCACTACACCTATCCTCTACCAAGCCCCTCTATTTTACCACATGCCTGTAATCTACCACACACCCATAATCCACCCCTTCAGCCAGACCTCCCATCTCCTAACAGCACATGGTTTCACAGATAATCCCTAACATGCAAATACGTGAGCCTGTGGGGGACATTCTGGATACACACCGCAATACTGCCTTACCTCGACATTCTGTCACAAGTTCACCTAAACTCATGGTTGCACAGTGCCCTCTGCCTGTTGAGTGGCGATAAGACAAATTAATCACTAACCTGTGCCAATCACTAACCTCTCCTCCTACTCTCTCCCCCCGCACCCCCTTCCTGCTGGATAACCTCCACAGCTGATCTCCATCTTTTTCCTCCATTCGCTGCCATCTCCTTCCCTACTTCAGTCATAGTATGAAAATTCAAATTCCACTCAATACACACCCAAAGGCTCTTGGACTGTCTCTGAATGGACCCAAACCAGAAACTCTAAATTTCCCTGGCCACGTTTATTGCTATCTCGACGCCTACTTTTTTCCCACTATTTTTATTAATATATACATGTGTAATACATAGTGTTTACAATGAATTTGGGTATTTCGTGCACATATGTATCATATCAACTTTACAATCCTTTCCCATTTTCTACCCTCCCACACCCTCACTATCCCTTCCCCCGGCTCCGGCTATCACTTCATATGGTTCCAAAGGATGTCTGTGTTCTGGGTTTTCCAAGTCTGAGAAACCATACAGTGTTTAACATATTAATCTTCCACACCTAAGTCATTACACTCAAGTCACCACTCTACCCCAGCTTCCTATTCCTCGAATGGGTTCGCAGTAGTCAAATCTTGATGCCTCTTCTCTGAATCCAACCAATCCCTTTATTGGGATATTTACCAAAAGTTTTTTTTTTTTTTTCTATATTTTGCTATGTCTTTGTTGCTATTCTTAAACCTGGCCTTACCCACCAGTCCACATTAGAAAATGCCTACTTTTACTCCGACAGGATTTCAAGAGGTTTTTAAATCTGAGACAGGAAACTAGGTCATCCTGTTCACAGAACAAATTCAACAATTCTTGTTGGCAGAAAATAATTATAGAACCAATCAGCAAGAGGCCTAGGAAAGGATTATTTACGGAAGATGCACACACACTCACAGTGGAGAGTAGGACACTGCTTTGTTTTTGGATCTGGAGTGTCCCGTGTCCCCCACCAAAGCCTCAGATATTTGGAAGATGATTGTATCATGTGGGTTAATTGGATCAAGTGGATTAATCCATTAACAATTGTCTGTGCTTTAAGGAGTGGGGGCTAGGAAAGGACAGAGATCAAAACCACCTACCCGGGTGATTTTACTCAGTACTAGTCAAATCAAGGAAACAATTATTCTGGTAAATCTGAAATATTTATTTGTAGCCGGCTTGGAAGAAGATGGTGGAGTTAAAATCTCAAATCACTACCATTTACAGACAACAAAAGCCTCTTGTACAGAAACGATTGCTGACTTTCAAAACCAGTTCTTGAATTTATAAGATAATTTAGGATGTAATTAGTTGCCAATGTGGGTGTGTTTTTGACATTTCCTGTCATTCATCTGTTATTTCTCCCTGAGGTCCACACTAGGCTTCCAGGGGTGGGGGGTGGAGGGGCAGAGCAACTCTTTCTTTAGCTGGTATCTACATAGCTGTGGTCTGGCATTTCTCCTTGGATTCCAAGGGAAGGGAGGAGATGGAGAGTCTCTACTCCTGGAAAGCATAAACTTAACTTTAAAATGCTGGCCTCCCCATGTCACAGTCATTGGGACCATGGGATGGATGAATACATTCCTGTTCTAGCTCTGCTTTTCCTGCTTCCTGGCCACAATGGGATGAGGGACATTATAGGCCATTCTCCAAGCCCTGTTGCCATGGCTTGCTGACTATGAGTGGGATGAGACCTCTGAACTGTGAGCTGTAATAAACCTTTCCTTGGGCTGTCAGTGGTTTTGGGCATGGTGTCTTGGTGACAAGAAAATGACTAACACAGACCCGTTATAGGTGGGCGTTATGCATTTTGTAAGAATTCCATTGGAAAGAGGGGATTAAATTTGCAAATAAATAGTGGTTATAATAACTGGTATCCCTTTCATAAGAGGAAAGCACATGGTACAGGCAAGGAATAAGCAAAAAAAAAAAAAAAATAAAGTCTATTTACAGGAAAAATGGAGGAGAGATTCATTTGTAGGTAAAAGTAAATGACCATCTTTATGCCTCGGGAAAAGAAAAAAATTTTAAATAGGCTTGTATCCTGAATCTATAGCCTCTTCTATAAACATAATTTTAAAATTATGATTTTCCTTGTTTTCTTTCTGCTTATCTTTATTTCTTCTATCCTACCTCAATATTCTCTTTGCTTCTTGAAAAGAGAGAGGTTCCTAGTATTATTATCTTCTTCTTCAACAACATACTCCCATTATATTTCTTTCTTTTTTTTTTTCAGTTTTGGAAGTACTCTCAGGGCCTCTGTTCTGAGCTATATACTGTGATAGATCAGAACTTAGAGACCACAAAATGCCAATTCAAAAACCCACCATACCCCAATTAAGGCAAGGATCTTTATTAACAACCAAGATATTGTCACCACCAGCGATTTGGGTGAGTCTTCAGAGAGCAGCTCTGAGCAAGTTTTACACAAGGATTATATAGGGGATTTTGCATCATTACATACATCATATATAGTGACTGTGTGGAGCATAGGTGGAACGTGGAGAGTATGAAAGGCATGAAGGGCATGAGGACTACAGATTACGAATTACAAAATAAAAGTAAACTGTACTAAGTGCAATCGAATAAATTGCTAAAAACTGCCTAAAGCTCTGTATGGTACTGATAAGATTGTAAGCCACCTGGGTGTGGACAAGGATGCCACCTGGGTGCCGACAAAGACCTGGTATGATCGATAATCAGAACTCCTGCCCAAATCTCTATCTATAGCTTGCGGGCATAAAAATAGTATATAAACCATCCTGGTCCTAAGGTTAGGGTCGAGGTAGAAGTCACAGACTCTGAACGCAAGGCGCGTCTTGCTCCTCGTCCCCAGCCTCTTCGCCTCCCGAGTGAGAGACTACACCTCCTCGCGTCCCGACAGAGAGACGCCCTGGAGAAGGAGTGACTGTCCAGCCGGGCAGCTACCAGCTGGTCCTGATCCAGCCATCAACTGGGGAGCCCCGGACAAGGTCATACGCGGGTCGGCTGTGGTCGCCGATAGTCAAGAACACTTCTCATGGTGAGCATAAGGGACCAGGGACGGGAATAGTTTTAAGAGGCAGAACAACGCTTGCTTTTCTGCTTAATTAATTAATTGATCGATTTATTATTGTTTGATTTATGAATTGGATTGATTGTTGTATGAATAAGGAACATTCCCAGGTAAATTCATCGGCCTCTGTCCCATCTGTCTCCTCTTACGGAGTGCTTGCGACAGTGACCGATCATAACCTGACACCTAGCCATTGTTTTTGGCTAGCTGTTCCTGGCACGAAATATGGGACTCTCACAAAATACATGACCCTCAGCATGCTGCCATGGAGGCAAGGAGAGGGTAGAGGTTAAGCCTCTGTCCTTATCAGAAGATTCCAGAGCCATCCTGGTAAGTGCACAAGCATGGCTCCAAGGCGAGGCAGGCCGGGGCCTCACAAGATGAACTCACAGCAGACTGACTTATAAATCTTAACTTACACAGTAAACTCTAACTCACACAGCAAACACAGGACCTGAATAGCATAATCACCACAAAATGGAGTCATTTTAGTATATTGGCAGTCTGAGTTATGTCATTTTACAACCTGGTTATAGAAAGTTACAAAATTACAAAAACGTACCTAGTGTTGGATTTTTAGTACACTGTCACATATACCCTACATTCTGTTAATGCAAAAACACAACTCTCCCCTCAAAGAGAACAGGTAGTTTATTCTAGAGCCAGATATGTGTGACTATGGCCCAGGAATATAAATGTAAGTCAAATATCATATTCCAATGAATTAGCAGTTACACACAATATTTATTATTACAGAACAGAAGAAAGTCATAAGTCAAAGCACTTTTTAGAAGCATTGGTCAGAGTATCAGGTAGGTGAGTCACCCTGAAATGTGGACACATCTGCTATAGGCTTAAAATGTTACCTGAGGACATTCTTAGCTGTTGTGTTGATAGAAAGCCAGCGAATCTGCTTTTACATTTCTAAAGAATTACTTAGTAATCACGGGAAATGTTGTATCAGGCACAGAGGGAAGAGGCCCGAAATAATTTGGTTGTGAAACATTTCATTTTTTCCACTAATCTAATCAGTCAATCTACCTTGCAAAATCCTTGAAGTAGGCAAGGCGGCTTTTCCAGGGAACTTCCTTTCACAATGCCAAGGCTCCCACAATCTTTATTGTTTGTTTTGAGACAGAGTCTCCCATGTTGCCCTGGCTGAACTGGAGTTCATGACCCTCCAATCTCAGCCTGGCAGACTGCTGAGTTTCCCAGCCTGAGCCACTGGCCCTTTGCTTTGTTTGCAGCTGTTGCCCCAGTGACGCTGTGTTTTCATAACACTGCCCAGCTGGTGTCACAGTGCTAAGGGCTGAAGCTGCAGATGAGGGAGGCAAGTTACAGGGAGGGTGGTTCATTTGAAAAGACAAGAACAGAGGCATAAGTTGCCTCAACAAGTATTGCTGATGAGGCTCTTTATCGAGGTGTTTTTATGCTAAATGAATAGGGAGTAATTTTACTAAGGAACCTAAGGCCTCTATACTCAAGACCTTCCACCTTTAAGGCCCTCCACCCTTACTGTTTTTGTGGCTATTTAACATGTTCGGACCATAAATAGTTCTAGATAATAGTCGACCCAAGTTGTTCCAGAGAGCACATGTTATAGCCCAATGTTATCCTGTGTTCTTATGAACTCTTCATTCCCAGGGCCCTTGGTCCTAACTGCCTATAAGCCTGTTCTTGTCTTTTCAAAATGCCAAACCTCTCTGGGCTGGCTTCGATTCTGAAACAGTGGCCCCGTGTGTCCTAATGGGTGACAGAGGAGAGGCGATTAGTGGTACCAGCCCTAGAAGAGACAAAGGATGAAGACAGAATTTCCAAGTGTCAGAAACTCAGAGACCTACAGGTTGACTGCACGGATTTGCCCCTGGAGGCAGGGTGAGTTGTGGGCACCGCTCTGAGCAGAGGCTCTTACCTATATGTATTAGAGGAAAAGGAAAGGCATAGAGAGGGGAAGAAGCATGGAGGACAGTGAATCATTTACAAAGAGTCACTGAAAGTGTACCAGAAACTGATACAATGGGTAATGAAAGTCAGAGCAGACAGGTGGGAATGGCAATCAAAATTAGCAGGAAGGATGCAATCTTACCAGTCTCTGAAACTATAGGCAGGCAAACATTAGGCACATTCCATCAAGATTGCAAGGACATCTTACGAATGTCTTAAACATAAGCACTAGTTTTAATAGTTTATCTCTCAGGTGAACTTTCTCCAGCATAGGTACAGGCAGAGAATAGGCAGACACGTGCTCTTGTTACACGTGCTTTTCAATCTGGGAGGCAGTAATCTTAAATATCAATGTATGGATTATTGAGAGGATCTTCACATTTATAGATTATTAGGAGGGTTCCCACAAGGGGGAACAGGAAGAGATCACCCTGAGCACTGGTGCCTCCAGGCCCGGCCCTTCCCTGCCACCCTTGTGCTGTGGTGAGGAGAAGAAATTCCCGGGATGGTAAGAATGATGCAGTATGTGGGTTGAGAGCTTCTGAAGGAACTTGCCACCCGTGCCTAGTCTTGAACTTAGGAGTTGACATTCAAGTTCTGAACCTCGTGACAGGTCATAGTGGTGATGCTGAGGGTGGCATGTGAGGACATTCCTGTGCACTACAGGGATGCAGTAGGCGAACGAGGAGCCACATGTTTCAGGAGCACTAGGCTGCCACTGGAAGATGGGAACTGAGTACACCAAGCGATAGCACAGTATATACAAGCAAAAACACTGAGAGGGTGGCGACATCTCCATTTGCTTGGAGATCCCAAGAGCTCAGTGGAGCTGCTAGGCTTTGCTTGGGGCTGGCCTAAGAGCTGTGCTAGTGATCTTCAGTCAGCAGCAGACACTGCCCTGCCGGCCTCTTCCTGCTTCCTCTAGTGCACACTCACATGGTCTTCACTCCAGTCCCAGCCTCCTGGCCTGATTTTTTCACCTTTCCTTCCACATAGTGACTACTGTCTTTGTTGTTCTTCTCTGTCCTTTTGAAACAGTCAAAGGGGCTGGAGCAATAGCTCAGTTTTCAAAGTACCTGCCTAGCAAGCTCAAGACCCTGGGTTCTATTCCTCAACACCACATAAGCCAGGCATGGTGGCACGTGCCTGTAATCCCAACAGTGAAGCAGGAGGATAGCTATTCGTTCAAGTTCAGCCTTGGTTCTGTAGTGAGTTCAGGGCCAGCCGGGATGATAGAGCAAGACCCTGTCCCTCCCTGCAAAATTAGCTTTTCCCTCTTCAATGTCACACTCCTAATGACTGTAAAATTTCCCCATAAGCACTACCCCTTGAAGATTTATGTCACCTCCCTGTAGCATCACGCTTGGGCCTTTGGGGGAATTACATGCTCCAAACTACAGTAGTGGAATAATAACATGTAGACTTCAATGTGTTGTTGTGAAATTTAAGTCAGATATTACACCGAAAGTATGAAGAACAGTGATTGACACAGAAAAGTGTTGGTTATTTTTGTACAAATGAAACAGACTGTGGTGTTGGGATCTCTGCAGCAATCCTGTTGCTGAAGGACACCAGGATTGGCCACTTTGTGAATAAACCAATGTACATACTTGTTGTATAAGCCAATGCACTTATTTGGTTTATTCCCTCCCTCCCTTGTTCTCCTTTTTTCTTTTTATTTCTTCTTCTTGTCCTTTTTTTGGAGTGCTGGAGATGAAACCTAGGGACTTTTGCATGCTAGATAAGTGCTCTTCTTCTGACCTATAATCCAGCCCAGTATATTAGCTTTCTATTGCTGCTACTACAAACTACCACAAACTTAATGACTAAGAGAGCCCCAGGTTCACATTTTAGAATCTAGAAGGAAGAAATCTAAAATAATTATTAAGATTAGCCCCTGTCTTAGTTACTTTTTCATTGTGGTGACTCAATACCCAGTTTATTTTAGTTCGCAGTTTCAGAAGGTCACAGTCCATTCAGGGGCGGCCGGCAGCAATGGAAGTACGTGGCAGAGACAGCGGTGGAGGAGTTTCTCAGGACATCACAAACAGGAAGCCAAGGAAGGAAAGTTGAGACTAGCCCTCCACGGAAGGCAGGAAGCAGCTTATATATCCTTCCAGGTCTCATCCTGGTGATCATTCCCTCCTAGATCTAGGTGTGGAAGGTGTGGTAAACCCCCATCACATGCCTGTAATTCAAGTTACACACCTGTAATCCACCCCTCCAGACTAGGCCCCAATCTCCCAACAGCACATGGTTCCATAGACAATCTATAGCATTCAAATACGTGAGACCTTTGGTGGATATATTCAGATCCAAACCACAACAACCCCTTCTGGAGACTCCAGAGCAGAATCCATTTTGCTGTCCTCTAAAGCTTCTGGAAGTCACCTTCATTCCTGGCCTCTGTCCTCATGCCATCTGCTTACACTGGAGACCTGTGGGCAGGTGTTGATGCAAAAACGGTATTTTTGTCTTAAAAAGTTTAAGAGATGGCTTATTCTGAAGTCAAATATGAGTGACTGAGGCCCGGGAACATGATTTCAGGTTTTCCGAATAACACGTTCCAATGAGCAGCAGTTATATGCAGAAATTATAGTTATAGAACAGACAAAAGTCATGACATTGAAGCACATTTTGAAGACACTGATGGAAGTTTCGGGTAAGTGGGTCACTCTGAAGCAGGGAAATGCCCAGTGGGGGCCTCAGACATTATCGAGGGACACGCCTAGCTCTCAGGTTGGTTGAAAGATAGCGGTTTTGCCTTAGTTTTAAAAAGAGTTACTTAGTTATTGCAGTAATGTTACACATCAAAAGATTTGTCAACAATCAGATGTGGCCATGAAAAGAGCCAAGACAGCCCCTGACAATCTGGCTGTGCAAACATCCCATCCTCTCTACGAAGTCCTTGGGAATCCAGTTAGCCGATCTATTGGAGGCTCATTATGAAGGAGGCTGTTTTCGGGAGCTGCAGTTATCACAGGTGCCACCAAACTGAATCAAAGGAGGTTCCCAAAGCAGAAATGGGGACCTAGACCCACCTCATACACAGAAGAATTTCTTTGATTCCAAAGCAGAAAATATATTTTCAGAACTAGTCAGTAAAAGGATTGGGAAAGATTTATTTAAGAAAGAAATGCGCACACTTTAGAGTGGAGTGGACAGCGTTCTTTCCCTCCTTCTGCATGGATTTTGCATAAGAAGGTGGACACGAGTCTTTTGGGGAGCAGGGACAGACTGCTATGGTTTGGATCATATATTTAGAACTGTGTGTTGTTCGGAGGTAGGGTTGGCTGGAAGGGGTTTCACCTGGAAAAACTGTGTCACCTTGGTGCCATTGGGGGTTGCCCAGGGCACAACTTTCAGGTGTTTGTTATTGACTTGTGGGCCAGGAAATGAGAGAGGAGCCCCCACCTTGGCAGTGTGGGGGGCTGGATCTTGAGCTAAGTAAAGGAAGGAAGAAGAAACACTGTTATACCCTCTGTCTGGGAGGATTCTGGCCTTGCTGGAGTCTCCAGAGAACAACTTTGCTTCTGTTTCACTTGGCTTCTGTCTGCAGTGGAATGAGCAGCTCTTCAGCGTCTCATGTATCTCCGCCATTGCCAGCTGCCCCATGATCAAACTGTGTGAGACCTTCTGAAACTGTGAGCTAAATAAATCTTCCCTCCCATAAATTGTGCTTGTTGGATACTCTGTCACAACAACAGATATAACTAAGACAGGCACTGAAGAACATTTGCAACTAAATAAATGTGATGTTTGCACAATATTCACTACAGCACACTAAATGGAACTCAACAGTTTAAAATGATAGACTTTATTATGTATCATCAATAATATCATCAGAAGTAAAATTTTACAAGTGAACAAAAAATATTTTGACATCCAACCACTAAATACACTCCAAAGCTTGTATATAACCAGATTGCATATTATTGTACTGCACATGGCACTCAGGTAGGTGAGATACAATCTCAACACTTGGCAGTTTCAGGTCTACTTGACTGATCATCTAAGAATACAAACAATTAACAAAACAACTACCATGAATAATTGCAACAGAAGTTCAAAGATGTTCATCTGGTTATAGGCAAAAGGAAAGCTTGGAGATGGTATTTGAAATGAACTTTAAGAGCCAGATGGAATTTACCTGTTACAATTGAAGGTAGAGAGACAGAATAACATGGCTACAAAAAGATTTCATGTTACATTTGAAGATATTAAACAATACGACCTGTTTTTCACAAAAACTATATAAGTTGGGCACAGATATTAAAGACCAGGTATCCAAGAGGCATGGCTTTGCCCTTCTGCCTTGTGTGTACTTTGCACAGATTTTGCGAATGTGTGAAAACTGGATGACAAAGAAATATAAAATATGCATGACTGAAAAATCCCAAGCAACAGAAAACATACAGTAGTAATAATATCTGACATTTAGTATATTTGTAATAGCTATATTAAGGGAGGCATATAACAAGATTTGAGACACTAACTTGCATGTGGAAGGCATCTGTGAGACTGTTGAGACCAGGCAGGAAAACTTTTACAGTCTAGCCTGAGATTTGGATTGTGTCCTAAATTTAGCAGGGAATTATGGTTATCTATTGTCTCTTGACCTTGGTTAAGTGGCACAAATGAATGGCCAGTGTGGGGGCAGCGGAGTATAGGGTAAATGGTTCCTCTGAGCCTCCATCACTCACCTCCACAATGCCTGTTGTACAAACTTGAACACAAACAAGTTTCCCTGGGTCACACTACTGACAAGTTAGCCCTGCCAGCTCAAAGGCATCAACCACTCCCACGCTCTGCAGCCTAAACACCATGTCATAATCCACTTGCAGTTTAAACTTCAGAAGGAAAATTTCAATTTCAGTCCTTTCCACACAGTCTGGCTTGGTCCAGGTTTTGAATTTCTCAGAAGTCAGATTCTGCCTGAAAGACTAGAATTAAACTTTAAGGTTTCGATTTCAGGAAATAGCCATAGTGCCAAGCCTCCGGAGCACAGCTCCTTTGCCACTTGACAAATACTATTCATCGCTCACACAGGACTGTCCCTACCTCTGCCAGGGAGCTTGCGAGGTCTCCAAATTGTCCTGCATCCCTCGTGCTGCCATGATATCTCGCATCTGACTTCTCTAACTTCCAAGCAAGGAGACGCCAAGCAGCCTGAGGCAGGGGGATGGTGGCTACTCTCACTTGCCCACCCACTTCTGACTAAAACATCTTTTATTCTGCTCAGCATTTATGCCCAAATGATTAAGCTTTATGAAGCTTTTGGCTTTTTTTTTTTTTTTTTTTTTTTTTTTTTTTTTTTTTTTTTTTTTTTTTTTTTTTTTTTTTTTTTTTTTTTTTTTTTTTTTTTTTTTTTTTTTTTTTAGTTTTGGTGCTAGAATTAGTTTTGAAGACCACAAACCATTGCTAGTAAGAAAAAAAAAAAAGTAAAATAAAAGACTACTAGTGTGAACCACCCCAGGAGAAAAATTTGCTTTGCTTGATGTGGCATTATGAGTAGTTTCTGAAGAATCTTGCCACAGTTAGGAAAATGTGCAAAAGGAGAGCCAGTGGGGGCTGGCCCACTCCCAAAGGCCTTTCAGTCATGGACACCCCACTGCCTGTCATGCAGAGCATGGCTCTGTGACTCTCACGGTGGAAACCACGCTGCAAGGAAGCCTGGCACAGGCCTCTGGGAGCAGACTCTGGCCCTGCCCTCAGCACTGGCCCTCACACCTCCTTCCTCACTCCGTTCTTCCCGTCCCCATTCGTCAAGTCAAAGGTCAAGGTTTTTGTCATTCCCGCTTTCAGGTTTTTACATTTTAAAACATAATGCTGATTGTTAATAACACTTAGGTTACTACGGATCATAGCACAGAGCACATTATTTTCCAGGTAAGGCACTAAGCCTATTATGTGAATGGCTCCCATTTTACTCTCCCTAGTAATGCTAAGAGGAAGACATCATCATTTTGCCCATTCAAGCCATGAGAAAACTGAGGTAGATTGTGTCATTTGGCCAGGTCATGTAGAAAGCAACAGGAGAATCTACTCACAAATCGAAGTTTGATCCCAGAGCCATGCCACTGGTCGCCACTCTGCAGGATGGGTTCGACCAGTTGAAAGGCAAAAGAAGAAGGGCAGAGTGATGTGGGAAGTTTATTCTAGAGGGAAAGTACTGGGGGAGTCCCTGGGTACATGTGCAACAAGGTCAGCGGGGAAAATGTCTACAAGCCCGTCCATCTTACCTGAGGCCCTGCTGCGGTCCACACCATCGACTGCGAACAGAATGATCACGCTTAGCTCCTGGCCCTTGTAGGGCAGCTCCAGCACTTGGACCTGAACCTTCACCTCACTCAAGTAGATAAGATTAAATGTGTCATTCAGATACATCATTTGCCCTGGCCTTTGCTCCTTCTGGTGGGAAAGAGCAGATAAGCACAGAATTTAAAACCGGTTGCTGAAAGGGGTACGAACATTTCCAAATGAGTAACATGAGTGTTTTCAGTACTTATGATGGAAGCAATGCTTATGCTGCATTTAACAACTGTTCACCTTATCTTAAAAAAAGAAAAGGTAGGAGTCTAATGTAGTGAGTTGCTGAACTGCATTCAGTTATAATCATTATTATTTTTGGAATTCAAGGATTTGGCCAACTATATTTACTTCAACTTTAAGAGATGTTATAACTCAATGTCAAGACTAGTGTCTTTGCTACTCAACCTTAATATCACAATGTTATAAACACTGAACAGGTAACTATAAATTAAGAATTCAAGTGAATATTTCAGTTTGAATTTCTACATATATGATATGAAGTTAAAAAATCTTTGTTTCTATAAAGAGGTTTATAAGAAGTTATCAAGGACAGAGCACTAATAAGAGACAGAACATTACAGGAAACAAATATTCTTTTTATCCCCCATTTTATTGATATGTAGATATAGATACATAATTTTTACATTCAACGTATTTTGTACACACACACACACACACACACACACACACACACACACACACACACATATAATGTCAAAATTGCAAATCTTTCACCTCTCCCTTTCTGACCCTCCCAGACCCTTCCCTCCCCACTGTTTCCCACCATCACCCCCATGAGTTCTGTGCAGTGACTGCATTCTGGGTTTCTCATTAGAGAAACCATTTGATATTTAACCTTCTGTGTCTGACTCACTTCACTGAGCATGATTGTCTCAAGTTGTATTCATTTACTTACAAAAGTCTCAAAACTATCTATCAATGAGTAGTACTCCACTGTGTATAAATACCACAATTTTTGTATCCATTTGTCTGTTGATGGGTATTTTGATGTCTTCCACATTATATCTATTGTTAGTTGTGCTACTATGAGCATGGGTATACATATATCTCTTTTATATGAAGTTTTTAAATATTTTGAAAAGATTCCCAGAGATAGGTGGCAAATATTCTTTATCTCAGAGATTTGTTTCAACTGAATATAAAAATCAATTCAGAGTGGTAGGCCAGGAAGCAGAAAGCAGGGATCTTAGGAGACTGTGAACAGATACATTCAAACTGGAAAGTACTGTAGCAGTGACCTACCTCAGGGGGTGAATGTTCTGGGTTCTAATAGACTCTCTTCTGAAGTAGAAAAAAATAGTATTTTTAATTTGAGGTTTTTTGTGTATGGGTGGGGAGTGACTAACTTGACACTAGGCATATATATTATTTGGGTATATTAGTCTATTTATAATATTTATTCTTCTCAGTCAGAAAAATGAGAAAAGACTTCATTAAGCAAACTTTTATAAATTTAATTACACTGTTTTGAAATTTGTATTTATGTTTTTATGTAGTTCTTTTCTTATAGTTATTTTTTATAGTTTACTGTTACTCCAACAGTTACAAACAGAACATTTCCTTCCACCTGGCTACAAATTACATGTAAAGAAACAATAAAAATTTATAAGTTTACGCTGTGTATGAACAATTTTGTATACTCTTTTAGCAATTTCAAAATGTATAATTCTCTGAGGTTATACTCAGACATTTTTCTATTTTTTAATTTTGAGACAAGATCTTGCAAAGTTGCTAAGTTGCCCTGACTCAGCTCCAATTGTGATCTTCCTTCCTCTGCCTTATTAAATGATATAATTAGAAGCCTGTGCCACTGGGACCAGGTGCAACTGATATTTTTCTCCAAATTATTCTTTTGGTTAGAATATGTTTAGGATACATAATAATTGCATTCCACTTGAGGAACCAGTGTCTGTGCATATCACAGCTTCATTGTTTTTACTTTCTCCTCTGGCTTCTGTCCATGCAAAAAAAAGTTACTTTTGTCTTACAGAGTTTAAGAGATGGTATATTCTGAAGTCAAATAATGAGTTACCAGGCTCAGGAACAGCACTTAGGATTTTCCAAATGATACGTTCTAATGAGCACCAGTTACATATGGTATTTATAATTTTAGATCAGAAGAAAATCATACATCAAAGCACAACTTGAAAACATTGGTGGAAGTAACTGGTTGGTGGGTCACCCTGAAGCAGGGAAATTTCTGCCATAAGCTTCAGGTGTTATATGAAAACATTTTTAGCTCTAAGGTTTATGGAAAGCCAGAGGTTACCGTTCAGCATTTTAAAAGCGTTACTTGGTTGTCCTAGGAATGTTACATCTGAAAGGACTTACCACAGTGTGTTAAATTAGATACAGAGCCCAAGAGTGAACCAATTAGAGTAAAAGAAAGCTCAGAAGAGCACCTAGGGGCTTTGGGGATCACCCTTAAACAGTGCCCAGGAAGAAACTAGCACAAGAGGCAGAGAGAGGAGAAAAGAGGAGGAAAAAAGGCTGAGGATCTTCTGAACAGCTTAGGGTCATGGGCACCCCTCTGAGGGTGGAGAGCCTGCCTTGGGGAAGGGAAGCCAGGACAGGTGGGAGGGCTTTGCTGAGGGGCTTCGGTAAACAAGAAGACTCTCAGGTCCCCCTCACTGCCTACTTCCAGCACAGAGATAAGAGGAATCATGGCTCCCCACCACACATCATCATAGCCATTCAAAGAAACCTCTCTGCTAAGCCTCTAAAATGAAATCCTTCAATACCAGAAACATGGGAAGATGACAGGGCAGCAGGGCACCCACAGAGATGACTGAGACCTCAGATACTAATGTCATGGGTCCTACAATAATGGAACTCATAGGAAAGGAAGTCAAAAAGCAAATAAATGAATCAAACAACCAGTTCAAACAAGACATTCTCAAAGAAATGCAAGTATTGATCAGCAGACTTGAAGAGGATCGTACTAAGAAAATAATGGTCCTAGTGGAGACAAAGCTCACTGAACACACTGAAGCCACAAATAAAAAGTTGGCTGAGGTAAATAAAGAAATGCAAGATATGATGGAACATTTTAATAGAGAAATGGAAAATCTAAAAAGAAATCTAGATGAAATTGAGAGCACGAAAACTATATGTAACAACAGGGAAAGACGACTCAGAGATTGTGAAGAAAAGGCTGAGGAAACAAACGACGCAATTAGTCATGACTCCAAAGTTAGAAATGAGCAAAGTAGCTGGACACACCAGCTGATGGATGATTCAAAGAGAGCCAATCTCAGAATTATGGGTGTGGGAGAAAGAGCAGGAGACAGCACCAAAGGTATAAAGATTTTATTCATGGCAATAGTGTAAGAAAATTTCCCTAATCTAAGAAAAAATATTAACTTCCAGATACAAATAGCTTATAGAACACCAAATAACCTTAACCACCAACAAGACTCGCCAGGACATATCATAATCAAAACTTCAGAAATTCAACATAAAAAGAGAATGTTAAAAGCAGCAAGAGAAAAACAGATACTATTCTACCAAGGCAAACCCACTCAAATTGTTGCAAATTTTTCAAGGCAAAACTTAAAGGATAGGAGAGCCTGGAGCAGGATCCTTCAAGCTTTAAAAGACAGCACGTATGAATCCAGGTTGTTATATCCAGATAAAATATTCCTGAAAATTGAAGAAGAAGAAAAAAAATTTTATGATCAAGAATCCTTTAAGAAATTTTCAAGAACTACCCCAGCATTGCAGATATTACTTGGAGGAATCTTCGAGAGAAGCAGAGGAGCAAGGAGCACTAAAAAAAACATAGAGGAAAGGTTACATCTAATCTACACCGGTAATTGGCATAAAATCTTTAAACACATGCATGCATGAAATTAGGGATGAATGGATAGGTAAAAGGATAAACCAAATCAGGCAAAATGATAATAATTAGTGAAATGTGAGTAAACAATATATGAAAGTTTAAAAAAACTGAAATAACTAAGCATACTTTTCGATCTATTGCTTTAAGTATAGTATACTTACGTGATAAAGAGTTAAGATCATTTAATGTAGCAAATTAGTCTTAAGTTTGTTTAATGAAGCAATTCACTTTTTTGATGTTGAGTGTGAGTTTATTCTCTTTGAGAGAGGCAGAAAGATAAGCAGCACCAAAATAGCTTGGAGGAAAGGTAACATCTAAAGAGAAAACGTAATAACAAAATAGATTGGTATTTAAATCATTTGATTGGTTCACTTCTAAAACAGTACCAGCTGTTCTATAAAATCTGTGAAATCTCCCCATATCATTATTATTAGTAATAGTGTAGTAGTTTGCAAAACAGAATAATCACATGCAACATGGGGAATTAACATAAAATCTTTTAAAAATGCATATGCATGAATATATATATATATATATGGATAGATAGGCAGATAAAATTATAAAACAAATCTAGCAGAATATTAGTAATCAGTGAAATGTGAGTAAATAAGTTATGAGCGTTAAAAATTCTGAAATAACTAAATTTGCCTTCATATCTGTTACTTTCATTATACTTATGTGATGTAGATTTAAGTTCATTTAATGTAGCAATGTGATACAGTTTTAAGTTCATTTATTGTAGCAATTCACTTAGTAGGTCTTTGATGTAAGTTTTATCCTAAGAAAACTGATTGATGTAAAGATAACCCTGTGAATGTACAAATATGTACCTTCCGGTATTCTGCTAAGGCATTTGAAATTTAACTTTTCTTCTCTCTCATATTTACTAGCCTTATGAATTACATAGCTGTAGTTCTTTTCTTACATGGACTGGTGGGTGAGGCCAGGCTCAAGAATCTCAACAAAAATATAGCAAAATATAGAAAAAAAAGAACTTTTGTCAAATATCCCAATAAAGGGATCTGCTGAACTCAGAGAAAAGGCATCAAGATTTGACCTCTGCAGCCTATTCAAGGGACAGGAAGCTGAGGTAAAGAGTGGTGATTTAAAGTGAAATGATTCAGATACAGAAGATTAATTAAGTTAAGTACTGTACAGTTTCTTTGACTTGGGAAACCCAGAATACAGGCATTCTATAGAACTACATGATGTGATAGCCAGAGTTGGGAAGTAGAGGAGGGTGTGGGAGGGTCAAAATGGGAAGGGATTGTAAAGTTGATCTGACATGTATGTGCATGAAATACTCAAGTTTATTGTAAACATGTATTGCATATGTATATTAATAAAAATATTGAAAAAAGTAAAAGAAAAGACAGTCACTTTCAGTAATCATAACTGAAAACAAAATGTATATCAATACTATTCCTAAATATGAGACATTTAATTTTAAAATGTAACATTCAAGAAGCAGAACATGAAATATGACCAAATTTTTAAAACTCTCATTATCCTATAAATTAAATTTTGTTTGTATAGTTAGAACAAAGCAGGACATTTCATAGTTATAACATCTTTAATACTAGCCTTATATTTGAAAATGTTATATTTATGATTTTTAAGAACAGGAATTTCTCACTAGAAATAGTGCCTTAACGAATTTAGACTGGCCAAACACTAACTGTGAAACACCACCTGTTTAGGAAAGTGTGCTGGTCGTTCTTGGCTAGCCCCAGCCGAAATGGCCATCTACACCAGTTGTCTCTCTGCTCTGAATGAAAGTTCATTCAACCACTCAACATGAAAATGTGTCTTGTTTATACCCGACAGAACAAACTGGCATATTAGCAAACAGTTTACCCTCCGTCAAAAAATAGGTTTTAAATTCACACATCACAAATTAGCTAATGAATGATATTTGTATATTACATGTCATGTTCACTGGGTTTCAATAAACCTCTACAATGTAAAGGTCGACTCTAAAGGCACCTTTTAAAGCACTGAAATTTACAATTTTCGTCATTATTTTCATGTTCACAGCATGCTAAAATGTTTTCAGCTTTGACTGCTTTACCACCAAAGTAGCAGGAAACAACAGTCTCTAAACTTCAGGTCAGAATAGGAAGAAATGTCATATAAGCAATGAAATCTGAATAGATGCCACTCTGTGAGTACATTGAAACATTTTATACAACCTACAATTTTATAGTCCTTGAATTATAACTTGAGATCCAATAAATAACCCATATGAGTATAAAATGAAATTTCCATGAAGATTTATATAAAGCCTATTAGCCTTGAATATTCAGAGGTCCTAATTAAAGTCTAACTGAATTGTACAGGTGCATGGTCTGTCCCAAGGCTGGAAAAAGGACTAAAAGCAACAGCATTAACATAAACATTACATAGAGGAGTCCCTTACCAACGGGAGTTTTTTAGAGGGTCACCCATTTGCCTGACTTGTCCTGGTGAGACTTTTTATTTGAGAGTGGTGAATCCCGTGACTGCATCCAGCAAACTTTATAGCAGATGGAGCAATCAGAATGATAGGGTAAGGTCCAGTTCAGCGAGTTCCCAGGTCTGGAGATGAATGGTAGCATATCTAGAGTTCAAGTCATCTGAAAATACAATCAATACGTGCAACGTAACAAGCAGTACCCAAGCAATTAACTTCTAATAAATGTGATATTTTTCAAGCAAATTATTTTTAACCAAATACGACAATTTTTAAATAATTCTTTTTTAAAAAAATCCATATGGCCGGTTCTTTTTAAAATTCAAACAATTTCCCACTCATTAAAACATTTAAAACTTTAGCTTTTAGAATTAAAATAATCAATTTTAACTATCTAAACAGACTGGAAAGTCATTTGTCTCCCTTAAGCGCTTTCCATAACTGCTGGGGTTTCTTGCCGAGAAGGCAAATTTGAAACAGAAAAAAGGGAGAAGAGAGAGTGAGTGCTTACATACCTTTTAATTAAAAACCCAGAAACATTTGTCCTTAACATCACCTCTGTGCACCCTAGAACCTGTAGGAGACACACGAGATCTTTCCTCTTTTTTTCTCCTCTTTTTCTCTAGGGAAAAATAAAATCTTCTGTTGATCTGAGCTACTAGGGAAGAGGAAAAACTGAGTAGATGAATATTTTCAAAGCCCGTGCCCTCCCCAGGCGTCCCAGAGCTGGTGGTGGAAACCACCCCTGCGGTAGCTGGTCTGTAGTCCAGGCTGATCCTGGACTCCCCATGACATTCTTAGTGGGTGTGGTATCAGGTTCTAGTTCTGTCCTGCCTCTGCCTGGAGTTCCTGTCTGCACAGGCTTGAAGATTGAGTTGCGGAAGACGGGAAGCAGGTTGTGAAGAGAACACTTTATTAGGAAAATTATGGAAGGGGAAAGGAAGATAGAAAGGAAAGGAAAAAAAAAAAGAGGAAAGCTTCTGTTAGTCAGAAAGAGGACTGGGAAATGTGGGTTGTCCCCGTGGCTGGATGTCTAGGGGTTCTTATAGGTGTGCTGAGTAAGGGGCTGTCCTTATGTTAAGCAGTTTGGTTGCTAAGGCTGGTTGCTAGGTACTCTTCTCTTAAAGTCTTTCATCCTATTGTCTTTTTAATGTCCCCCATTAAGCAGTTCCGGGACTGGGCAGCTACAGACTGTTAAAAGTTATAGCCTGCTTCCTTTTTGTAATGATGCCTTCCAGTAGATGTCTTCATTTCTGATTGACCTTGTATCCCTACCTGGGCACAACCCCATTGTCTCCTCTCACAACACCCAGGCTAGCAATTCTGCCTCAGCCTCCCAACTGCGGGGATTACAGGCAGGGACCATTGTGCCTAGTGTATGTGGTGCTTTTCTTAGACCAGTGTTTTCCCTTTTAGGTGTCTGATCAACAGAAATATTTGTATATGTGCTTAGATACGTTCCAGAGTTTTCTATTGATGATTTTTAAAGACATTGCTATAGGTTTTTACAAAATTATTTTAAATGGTGTTAAAAAATTCAATGCCTAAAATTTGCTATCCTAACCATTTTAAGTGTTTAATTGGTATTCTATTTGGATAGCAAAAAATGAAGAAGAACTGGAAAGAAGAAAGGAAGGGGAGAAGGAAGAAAAAGGTGAGGGAGGGGAAATGAAGGAAGGAAAAAAAGGAGAGAGAGTGGATAAAAAGAAAGAAAGAGACAGGGAGAGAGAAGGAGAAAGAACAAAAAATGAAGTGAAATTCATTTCATTTTTTATTGTTCTTCACTGGGGCAATGGATTCATTTGCATAATGGAACATACAGATTTTAAAAATTGTGGAAGATCTATATACACTTTCTATAAAATGTCATGAAAATTAACCAAATTACAAGAAGTCAGAAGCAGAAGGTTAAATATCGAATGGTTTCTCTAATATGAGAAACCTAGATCACAATCAATTCATAGAATTAATTGAGGGTAATAATGAGAACTGGTGGGGAGGGGGAGGGGCAGGAGGGTCAAAGAGGGAGAGGGGAAGGATTTGTAATTTTGCCATGATATATATATATATATATATATATATATATATATATATATATATGCATGAAATATTCAAGATCAATGTAAACATTATGTATTGTATATATATGTATCAATAAAATGAGGAAAAAACAAATTACATATTTGCCATACAATATATATAGCATGTGCCTTTGTAAATTTATTTGTAAAAAAGGCTATGGGAATAGGTTTATAACGCTATATTCTTTACTGCTAACATAGATTATCTTTCAGCTAGAATTGGGGGATATGGGAGAAAAACTTCCATTTTTGGTTTTCTACATTTTTTATGATATTTAGATTTTGAAACAGAAAATGTAATCTGATAATTTGCACATAGTATTAAGAAAGAAGGGGCTTAAAATATATATGAGTATATATCACAAAATAACATGATACTGGATTTAAAATAAAATCCACATAAACAATTTTAAGATACCTTTTTATTCTTGGTATGTATAGGTTGGTTCATGAGAATGGATGTTAAACATTGATCTTCTTTTTATAAGTAATACTTGTTTTCATCTTTTCTGGTATTTCAGAATAATTTTTATATCCTATTCTCTGAATAATATTTTGTCCATATTTTTCTCTAGGTTGTCTAATTATGAGTGAATAAGTACAACCATTTTATCTCTGTAACAATAGGTTAAAGAGATTAGCCTACTGTGTATAAAATAATTATGGTTAGGCTAGCCTTGACTATATAGTAAGTTCAAAGACAGGAAAGAGTATGTAGCAAGACTTTATCTCACAAAAAAATATGACTATGTGGCTATTTGATGTCTTCTAACTTGTTTATGATGTTTTCAGCACAGAAAATTAAAATAATTTTATGTAGCCAAATTTGACATCACAGGTTAGTGAATGCTTTGTCCTTGTTTAGCCAGCTCTAATCTGGTTGGTGCTAAACAACTGCAGTAAGTGACAACTTGTTTATTCCTAAATTTAGTAGATGGCTGTTCTTCAGCGATTGTTGGCACTCTTGGTGACTTTCTTCTCAAAATACTTTTTTGTCTTGTCCTTAATCTTTTTCATACCTTCCTAGTCTTTTCTACATAGTCACGTCATGCTAATCTTTACTCACTCTCTTTTCCATGTTACTATCCCTTGCAAAATCGTCCCATCCCTTCCTTGAGCCACTTTCTCCCAAGCTGATCTGGTCTACTTTAGTGATCTGATGGCTAACCTACAGCAGGTGAGTTTTCGATTGGATCTGCCTCCTGAGTAGTAGGCTCATATCTCCGGCTGCCTATTTCATCTGCTTATTTGAAAAGTCAACCTACACCTATCTTAATGCGATGGTTTGAATGTACTTTGAACATGTGTACTAAAAGTTCATATGTTGGAAGCTTAACCTTGAAGATGTTGAGAGTTAGAAATGGGGACTACGGGGAGGTGATAAGGTAATGTGGAACACTGCCCTCAGAAGGGACGAAGGCTGGTCTTTCAGACTGAGTAGGTTCTTATGAAAGTGAGTTATTATGAGAGATAAGACAGGCTCTTCTTCAGTCTCTGGCTTCCTTCCCATCTTGCCACGTGACCTCTACTTCTCACACATTCCCACCCTAAGCCTTTTACTAAGTTATGATGCCACCTAAAGATCCTCACTAGCACCAGCTCATGCCTGTGCCATGCTCTTGGACTTCCACAGTGTGTATTAAATAAACTATCTGTTTTTATAAAGAGCCCTGCCTCAAGTCCTTTGTTACAACAACAGAAAATAGTCCACTACTGTCAACTTAACCAAAATAAAGATCTTTGCCTATGTATATTTCTAAGAGTGCTTTAATTCATGAGAGATATAATTAGGGTCACACTGTCAACTGTTCATTCTGATGTCCTAGCCTAATGTCTGCTATGTCTTACAAAGTATTAGTCAGACTAAACTGAAAAGCAAGATCACGCAAGCCAGGGAGCAGAACATCTTTTTCCTGCGTCATTCTAGCATAGAAATTCATGTAGCATTTTTTGAACCTGCTTACAGGCTACTGTTACCACTCGGTTGTTTTTTGCAAACATCCAACTTGTCTTGCTTCCTCTCCTGGCTTCCTTCTACAATTCTCCACATTCTAAAATAAACTGCAGCAATGTCACCTGCAGCAACATAAATTCATAATGCCAGTAGTATAACACAGTAGAAAAATACTTTCTGATGGATCAAAAATTGTTGTTCTAAGTGGTGAATTAGAAGACCTAGAATCTGCACAATCAGCGCCTGCCTTCTAAGAAAGATGTAGGAGAAGAAGGAGCACGGAGGGTGTCACATCACAGAATGACTCTGGCAAAAACCAAAAATATGACCAGTAGCCACAGAATTCGAAGTTCGAAGATGAAGTTCAGCACCCCCAGGACCTTCTATCTGGTGTAAAGTCTTGATCATGGAGCGAACAGGGCTTTTATTTAGTGTGTCAACTAGTAAGAATGAAGTTTAGGGACTTGTCTGTCTAGTCAGGGATCGGACAAAAGAGGACAAAGCAGAGTTGTCTGATATGTTGGGGGAGGAGACAGGTGGGCAATGAGTTTAGGGAAACAGGTCTACACTGGGGTCAGGGTTGTTGTGTTCAGGTGGCCAAGTGCTGGGAGTGTTGTTAAGGCTAGTCGCAGTTGCTAAAGCCAAGAAGGTTACCACAGCCAGGAAAGAATATGAGAATAACTATCTGTAAGCCAAGATCAGATACAGACAGCCAACCTCTGTGTGTAGGAGCAGTTGAGTTCAGCTCAGGAGTTATAGCAAAGAAACCCCACAGAGGGCGCTGTATTGAGATGGTCCATACTACATTTGTCTGCGTACAACTGGCCAGAACTCGGTCTTGTGTCGATACTTAATTGCAGAGAACCAAACGTGTGGTACACGCAGGAGAGAACATGAGTCTTGTGATCAGCTTTGATAGTTTCCCATGATATTCAGGATCAAGATTAACTTTCTTTAAAGAGATAATAAGATACTTTATAAGTAAAAAGATCCCTCTTTCAAGCAGCCCTCTTCCAAAAATGATCTAGGGGTGACCAAGAGTTACCCTATTAGCAGAAACTCTGATAAAATTAAAGGGACACATTATTTATGGTAAAAATGTTTATATATTCAGGAAATTAAGATTTCAGAAGCTCAGTGTCTCGAGCTGGAGGCAAAGACAAAACATAATTTTGTTATTTTTACAACACAATAAGAAAATGACCTCTTAACAAGACTGAACAAGGATGAAAACAACTACTTAAAAGTCAAATGATAAATGGGCTCTGAGGTGGGCATTGTGGGCATAAATAGGAATTCACGAATGTACTCTACACTCCTATCTTTAAGCTCCTTGAAATCTGGTCACGGAATGGCAATCACTATGCATTCAGAAATTTCAAGACAAAAAGAAACTTCATTTATTTAGTGAGACAGAACACAAATAAGGCTGGCCCTTCCCTTTTCTCTGTGACAGCCAAGAGTAAGCATGAAAGACTACCACGCCTCTTGCCCTCACTTCCTGTTGCCTTGTCAAGGGTGGCCAGGTGTGATTAAATACTGGCTCTTCCCCACACACCTGAGGTCTCTTTGGTGGCTGACCACCAGGTTATGCTGATAGGAGCTACAGCTCAGATGACAGCTGGGCTGCCTCTCTGGTGCTCCCCCTTTGACAAGTGGCCTGAAAAGCAAGCTTGACCAGATTAAGATCTGAGAGGAATAAGGTCCATTGTTGATATTCCCAAAATCTTTAAACGCGGGAATTTGAGATCACACAGTTGGCTCTCCTAACGACTATACCAAGGCAGTGGTAGTCCGGATTTCAGATCTGCTGTTTTCATAGAGATGTGACAGCTGTTAATTGGACAGATGCTTCCCTCAAAGTTTTGCAGAAGTGTAGCCATGATAACTGTGACTGTCCCAGTTGCCTGGCATAGGTTTCAGAAAATACCTTCCTTACTCACAGCAGGCTAAAACCTCAGACCTATCCCAGATGACTCCACCCTACAGCCACTCTGAATGATTCTGCCCTGGTCCTGCCTTCTCACCTAAATGAAAATCCTTAAGCAGGTCGTGAAATATGAGTAACAGTTTGTTACTCCTGCATATCAGCACTGCCCCTCACGCTTCTGGGGTCAGTAAAGAAGAGCTCCCTCCTTGATACCACCCCTCTCTGCAGCAGAGGCCCAACAAAGTTCATTTTGTTGGTCCTGTAAATCCATTTGTGATTCTTTCCTTGGATAATGTGGATAAAGCAGAGAAAGGCAAAAAATAGTTGGTAACAATAAGGGCTGCTAAGCCTGATGAGTTCCAGAGCAGAGACTGGTGGTAGAGAGCAGGAGAAGATAGACATGGGTGGCAACCAGTGACTGAGACAGAGCGTGTCTGTTAATGAAGCCCGATAGCGACTGGCAGAATCTGGGGAGAAGCCCAGAGAGGCCATGGAACCGGCTGAAAGAGCTCTACAAAGCTGCTAAAGGGGCTCAGCCCAGAAGCAGAAAGCTAAAGTCTGAGTGCCACTGGCACTCATAGGTCAGAGTGGTTACACTAAGGACAAAGGGCCATTGGCCCTCTGAGTCCAGAGATAATATTATCAAGGGAGTGATACTGTGCCAGCTTGGGATCACGAGACACAGGTCCATATACTTCTGAACTAATATCCCAAAACTGGTAAGGAAAATGGAAGTTGACCTGTGACTTCCTACAAAGTGGTAGAAATATTTTTGTAAGGAAACAACAGGTGGAGTTGAGAGCAGATGCTGGTATCATATGACAAATAGAAGATAAAGAAGGAAATGCATATACTTAGAAAATGTCCATAAAAGAAGAGTCTGATGGTGACTTCGTCCATGGATGGGATTCAAAGAAGTCCCCTGTAGAAAAGAGTTAGAGATCTCAACTCTGGGGACCTCAACTCCCACAGAGAAGGTTCAGAGACTCTCATCATGGATGAGCAATTTTGGATCTGTCGATAAGAAGCACAGCACGTTTCTTAAGCTGAATTAAAGAAGTCCATATTCAAAAGGAGTGTGGTGACGAGGTTATTATGTACGGTTTGGCCTTGGGCAATTTATTTGCTCTTGGAGGTATCCTCAAAAGGGATGACATAGAATGTGTGTTCCTACAGGTCACCCTTATCAGGCAAGGTTAGAATGCAACCATCTGCAAGTATTTGAAGTTTCAAGATAAGGAACCGCCACACTTCCAAGGTCCAAGTTGGTTCAACGTTTGATTGGGACTGTGAGGTGCTTCATTCATGGAATATTTTGTTTAAAGTTTTCTACCTGACTTAAAACAAAATGCACTTGAAATCCAGAGAACATAGTTCAGAGAAGATTAATACCACCCACAGAACTCTGTACAACTTACAAAATCAAAACTCTGTGTCTGCTGAATACTACCTTCCCATTTCCCTCTCCTGGAAACCAACTCCCATTCTACTTTCTGTGCCCATGAATTTGATGACCACAGTGTGAACATCATACATGCCGGGCTTATTTCAGTTGGCATAACGTCCTCAAGGTTCACTCTGTAGCCTGTGAATTTTCCTCCTTGTTAAGGCTGGATACTATACCCCTTTTTGTTTATCCATTCAGCCACTGATGACCATCTGGGTTGCCTCCACCTTTTGGCTCTAGTGGTGCGAAAATGCCTGGAGGCTCTGCTTTCAGTTCTCTTGGATATATACTAAAAAGCAGAATTGCTATGCCTTGTGGTAATTCTATGTTTAATTTTTTTTTAAAGGAAACCAAGATATTTTAAGATAGCAGCTGTGGGGCTGGAGGAATAGATAGAGAGGTAAGAGCACTTGTCTACCAAACGCAAGTCTCCGAGTTTGATCCCTCAGCACCACAAAATCTGCTTGTGGTGGTACACATCTGTAATCCCAGCACTTAAGAGGCTCAGGCAGGAAGATTGCTGTGAGTTCGAGGCCAGCCTGGGCTACATAGTGAGTTCAGGAGCAGTATGGACCATGGGGCCAGGACCTTGCCTCAAAAAAAAAAAAAAAAAAAAAAAAATTACAATTAAAAAAAGGAAAGGAAAGAAAGAAGTTGTTCTATTTTACACTCCTCCAGTGCACAGCAATCTCAAGTTTCTCCACGTCTTGGCCAACACTAATCTCCAGTATTTTATATAAATGAAGAAAACATTAGACTTTATCCTCTCCAAATGCAAATATGCGTGATCCCACCAAGTGGCGACACCTCACTTACTTGCTGAGGGCCAGCCTGGATGCCCGCTGATGTCCTCAGGCACCGCGGCGGCTGGCAAGCGGGGAGCTTGGCTGGCCTGAGGCGGGCGGGGCACGGCGCCCTGCCGGGGCGGACGGGGTGGGGCGTGGCTTGACACCGCCCCCGGGGGCGGGCAGGGGCGTGGCCTGGGGCTGGGGAAGGGCGGGCCGTGGGCGGGGCGAGGTGTCGAGCGCGGCGAGGCTCGGCGGCTGCGCGCTTCGGGTGGCCCCCGCGACCCGGGACTATGGCTGCGACGCTGGCCTCCCGCGGCGGGCTGCGAACGCGGCTACTCCTCTTTCTCTCGAAGCCCGGGATTGGCGTTTCCTCGGCCGGGCCCGCGGCCGCATTCTGGTAATGGCGCCCCGCGGAGCGCGCCGTGGGGGCAGCGGGAGGAGCGTGGGCCGGGTGGCTGGCCCGCCGCGCCGCGCAGCCGGCAGCAGTGCGCGGGTTCTGGCCGCCGCGTGCTCCCGGACTCGGCGCCCTTACCAGGCCGTCCAGGGCTCGGGCGGTCTCCCAGCCCCGTGGGCTGCAGACCAGAGGAGACGGGTGGGGGTAAAGTTGCTGTTAGTCCCAGACTCACTCGCGGGTTCGTACCCCTTTTTAGCCCCTTAATCTGCCCCCACTCCTCACAGCATAGGGCGCGAGGACAGTCATTTCTCCGTACATGAGAAATCTGCCCGCGAATATTTGCGATTTGTTCTCATCGTGGGTCCCAAATCTCCTTGAACTGATTTTTGTTTGCTGAACTCAAAACTTTAATGTGCCAGAGCGACCCTGTCCTTGGGCCGCTGAAAAATCGAACCCCCAGACTTCGTTCCTAGTTTCCGACGCAGGTGTGTGGAGATGCACAAGAACCTGCATTTTTCTCTTCTCCCCATCTCCTCCCCCTTTCAGGTAAAACAAAAATTACAAAAACATGAATTGACCTCTGACTTGCTGCCTTGAAAATGGGTACTGGTGGACCGGAGAGATCTGGGCAGACGCTGAGGGCAGGGCGGCCTGAAGCCTGTTCTACGTCATTCTCTACATAATAAGCCCGCACATAGCCGTCCGTGCACGTCGGCGCACACTCACAAACACGCATAGGGCATGCAGCTAGCTTGATGGGCCGATTCCTTTAGTGACAATGTAATGCTAGTTAGGTAGGTGCGTTATAGAAGTGCTCACTTGATCTTATGTGGAAACTGCAAATTTGAAAATCTAATCTGGAAAAAAAGGCAGGGCATTTCTGTTCAGCTTCTTTTCATAGTATCTGACTAGCTGTTGAGTTTTGCATTTGACTTAGGTTTCTTTTATTATCCTAGGGTTGCTGGATTCAGTGCAGATGGGAAAGGTGTCCGTGGCTGCAGCTCTGCCAAACATCAGTGAAAATGGGGATTTTACTCAGTTTCCTGTTTGCAGAAAGGGATTAAGATCAGATTACTATGACTGTAGCAATATGGTAGTTCTGACGGGTTATTTAATTGTTCCTGCAGGAAGGCCTTATCCACCTAGCTGTACTGTATTTAGACCATTCGTCCTAGAATATCTCAAGTTTCTCAGGATTTTTTTTAAGGGAGGGAAGTTTATTCATGGAGTACCTGGCAGCTAGGAAGGCTCATGCCAGAAACAGGCTGGAAAGCTGCTCACCCCATTACAGAGAGGAGCCAAGCTGAAGTGTGGAGATAGGCAAGGCCATAGCTTTTCTGGAAGAAACTGTAGGAATATTTCTTTTTCCTTTTAATTACTTCACAATGCCAGCTGCTCCTCCCTCATTTCCTGGCCCACAGGTCAACAACCCGTACCTGAAATCTCTGCTTCAGGTGCCTCCAGTCACTACAAGTTGGTGCTGTCTTTCCCGGTCACATCCCAAGTATTTGTACCTTCTAGCCAGGCCTTACCTCCCAACAGTACAAATTTCCAAATACATGAGGCTTTTGAGGGACAGTCCAATCATAGCATGAGGTAAATAAAGCAAGAGTTGAGCGTTGCTGAAGTCGTAATTTCGTCTACATGCTTTTTTCTCCATTTTATTGATATTATATATGTGATGCATAATGTTTATATCATACTTGAGTAATTTGTGCACGTATATATCACAGCAAAATTACAAATCCTTCCCCTCTCTGTGACCCTTCTACAGCCTCCTCCTCCCCACTAGTTTCCATTATTCCCCCGTTTAGTTTTATGCAATGACTATGATCTGGGTTTCTCATATTAGAGAAATCATTCGATATTTAACCTGCACCTGCCTCGCTTCACTGAGCATGATGGTCTCAAGTTGCACCCAGTTACCTACAAAAGCCTCAAAGCTAGCTATCATTTTATAGAAGAGTAGTATTCCATTGTGTACAAATAACACAATTTATGTATCCATTGGCTTGAACTTTCTCTGGATTTTTGTACTGGTATTTTATTAATATAGTTGCAGATTGCCATGGCACATAATCTGAGAAAACAAGCAGAGGTTAATCCTGAGACCGTAGCTGCATGTGATAAGTTAAAAGCACTCCTGTAAAAACGTAGAACAGCCAGTGTCTAACCTACAACTGCTGAAAACTTGATTGTAAATCTGTTGTTTGGCACTTTGACCTCTTCCCATTTCTCTATAATGATTTGTAGCTAGGTTAAGTCAGAAAAGCCTTTACTAGGTGAAGCTGTCGACATGCTCAGTTACAATATTTATAGTTTCCAGAACCTAACAACCTGCCTGAAGAAGAGGGCTTTCCAAGTTAAACCTTGGGTTCTCTGTAAGAGGCCTCCTCCCACCATTGTCTGGCAGCCATACTGAATGCAGATCTCCATGCAGAGCCCTGTTGGTGATTGGTGATTCTTTTACTCCATGAAGCTAGAGAAAACTTGTCCTCTGGAATTCAGAGAGCTGATTGCTTCCTAGCTGTGTGACTGTGGACAAGGTACTTGATCTTGCTCAGCCTCCTGCCCTGTGGTTTGTAAGGATTTGAAATAATAAATACAAAAGGCTGTCTTCCTGAGTACCTAGTAGGTAAGTAAAAGTGGTAATGAATACAATATATACAAGAGGTAAAATCAAGTCATCAAAATTCATGTGAAGTTAAGCCTCTAAAACTAATGGCTAACCTTATTAAAAAATAGCTGAGTGCAGATGATTGAAACTTTCAGTGTTGGTGTGTCTCAGTAGCCCGTTTTTGTCTTTAAGCACAGGGTTGAGGCTGAGCCTTGCTCAGGGTTCACACCCTCGAATGCTCACCTGACTTGGCAGATCACTCGCGGTGTGAGCAGTGCAAATTGCCTGATCCTCAAGTTCATCAGTGATAAGATGAGGTTTAGTATAGTGTGTACCTCAGAACAAAATGAATGACCATAAATAAAATTTAACAGCCAGCATGTCGACACATAGTAACAAGTGCTGGATTTAGTTTGTTTGCACTGAGCTGTTGGGTATTTGTCCCCATGCCCAGTAACCTTTCTGCTGGCCTGTCATTAACCCTATTGACTTCCTTTTTCACAAAATTGCCAGTCTAGACTCTTAGAAAAAAATATTCAAGAAAAAATGGGAGGTAGAAAGCTATGCTTTAGGGGGAGATGTAGAATTATTTTTTTTTCCTCTCACAGATAACTAGTCCTTGTCAACCTCGTTTGCCCCTTGGAAATTTAAAAATGCACAGGCCAAGTTCCCACCCAAGAGGTTTTAACTTCATACAGCCTACACATCAGAAATTCAAGTGTTTGCCACATAATTTAAACCATCTGAGCCCCATTGAGGTAGTGGGAGGTGGGAAGTACTTTCGTAAAGCAGGGCCGAGTGGCAGCCATAGAGCTGTTAGTAAATGTGGGATGAGCTTTGCGATGTTTGCCTATACCTGTACCACCTGGATGCTCTTCCATGGTGCTCTGCACACTGCACAGTAAATGCTAGAAGCTGGTTACTCATCTGTGTTATTTGCTGGTTTCCATCTCTGTGAAGGCATACCTTTAGTGCTCGGCACAAAGTAGGTGTTAAGGAAATAAATAAAAGCATAGTACAATAGAATTTTGGTGTTTCTGAGAACAGATACCAGGGCTCTACCCCACAGTTACTGAATTACAGTCTCAGAATTGTTCCAGGCATGTAATTTATAAATCACAAGTGATTTTAATAAACACACGTGCTTCAGCACACTTGGTTTAGAGAAGCGATGATTAGGTGGGAAGAAGTAGAAAGACAAGAAATTAATATTTTTCTTTAAATTTCCTGAAATTCTCTGCCTTTTTTCTTACCTGGGGGTTTGGGAAATTGGTATCTTGAGTGTGATTCAAGAAATAAGCACGTTAGGGCCACTGCAGGCCTGTATTGGCCTGATTTTCTTTCATCATGTGCAGAACTGTTAGCCTAAGGCCTGACCACAGCCCTGAGAGGAGCTTTGATGATGGAGTAAAGTCCCTTGCTCATTTCATTTGTTTATATTTCTGTGAAAACAGATCAACACTCAATAACTTTGTCTCTATACACAAACCTTAGGTTTGAAATTAATTTGCCTTTGTTCATAGAGTCTTCTGTCCTTTCTCTCGCACTTGGACAGGGTTCTAAAGGTTTTCAGCCACCCCCATGTTTCCCAGAGGATGGGCTGCTATGGTAGTGAAGTCTCTGGTGTGACAGTATGCAGGATGTTGACAACAAAGCACAAAGGCCAGTTTTTTTTTTTCCCTTTTGCCTCACTGTAAAACCCTTCCCCATTTGGTGCCAACCATAGTTCTGTCTTCACAGTGCTGCTAGGCTGACCTCTGGCTCGTACCCACTGAAGCCCCTTGCTCCTGGGTCTTCAATCATGCCATTCCATCTTCTAGAGATAACTTTCCTAATGATTTTTCAGAATTTTGCCCATCTTTGGAAGTTCATCTCAGAAGCTACCTTTTCTTTCCTTTCAGATAGCTCTAATAACCTCTGATATATTATGACCCTGTCTGTCCTCTAAAGTTTCCTTCTAAGTCTGCCTTGGAAAAAAATTTTCCTGACCTTAAGTTTGCCTTGTACTGAATTCTAGACTACTTGGTTTTGTCTCTGCATTCCTGTTAGGCAGTCAAAAGAATATGGGATGGAGATAATTAGAAAAATTGGCATGGGAAGTCAAAAGAAATTACAGGCAATTGCAAAAAAAGAAAAGGTGTGTGTGTGTGTGTGTGTGTGTGTGTTTTGTTGTTTTGTTTTCTAGAAGGGATTTAGGAATAATCACGGGAGCTGAAGGAAGGAAGCCTCTGTGAGCTGTTTCCCTGGAGAGACACAAGGGCCAAAGCGTTACAGCAGTGACACCCAATCCTGAAAGCTGACTGGCATTTCATACTGAGAAGAGTAAGGGAGGGGCTCCCATCCTACATAATATCCTCACAGTGCAAATGATGTTTACAAGCATGTTTCCATGTGCTGTTGGAAGGGAATCCCCTATCAAATCCCTAGAAAACCAGAAGTAATAAAGGCAAATGATGGGCCTATGTCCTTTGTTGCTGATGTGAGCTGTGTAAATGTTAGGCTAGTCAGTCAGTCATCTATACTCAGGGTGTGGACTTACATGATTTAGTAAACACAGGAAATGCCAATAAGAGCTTTTATTTCATCCAGGTGTCTCAAGATCTTTTCCTGAGTCGGCTCTGGTCTTCCTAATGGCTAGCAGAGCGAGTCCTTTGTATCTTTGTCATCGCCCCACTTAGGTTGTGAGCAAGACAGGTGAATGTTTATTGAAATGCGTATTTGTTGAATGCATTTATTTGCTTCTGTCTTAAACCTAAGGTATCTAAATCCATCATGCCCATAAAAATTAATTCTTGGAGGGATAGGATATTCATACTAAGTTTATTGGCAGTTGGTATTACACTACCATCACTTAATGGCTTTATTACTGCTCCTCCGATAGTGTTGCTGTAAATGATGAGCTTATGTTCTATAAAGACTTCTCACTTCCCAGTTCTCATAAATGTTCAGATATTAAATTTCCAAATTGGATATATTAAGGTCAGATGTTCAGTGTTCAGACATTGTATCTACATTTTTTCCTTACTTGAAGTTGGCAAATTAGACAAAGCCAAAGAGGAAACAAGACTTGGTTTTTTCATATGCACTGCATTTTAATAATCATTTTGCCCAAGGGCTGAGGTAAAACAGGGGAGAATGTCAAAGAAAAAGGGAGTTAATGGTTGACTTGAACTTACTGGTGCTCTACCGGAAGGGGAACAGTTCCTCCCCGTATCTGTTCTGGCTCACCCCTCAGTTCCTTCTCTGGCATATTGGTGAAGAGGCTGTTGGTGCCCAAGTCATGGACCTTAAATGTGCTGTGTTGGTGTGTATCTGTGAACAGTCTGCTCTGGAGTTTCTGAAAGAGCTGAGAGATTCATGAGAGCCAGTGTAACACACTGTGCTAAGAACTTCAACTGTGTTAACCAGGGTCTAGCTTGGTCCTGGGTCATGGGGGGTGCTTGAGAACAGGCCTTATGAGAGTGGCTACTTTATAATCAACACAGGAGTATTTCAGCATCTAAAAAGCCAGCAAGGCTAAACCCATGTACGTGGGTGTTCCTGACTACCACCCTTCCTCAGCTGACAAGACAACACAAGCAGCTCTGTGTGTAAAAGAACAGCCTGAGATCAGGGCCTTTCCTGGGGACCCCGAGGATCAGTCTCATTGTTGGGAATGTCACCAACGCTGCTGAAGGCCCAGGTAGCTGCTCTAGACCTTTTGAGGTATAGACAAATGGCTTTAGGTTCCAGAATCCAGGTGCCTGCACTGACTTGTCACTGTGTGGAGCCCTCACAGCCTACAGAGGGACAGACACTACTGGCTTCTAGCTCCTCAGGCCTGTGCCCTGAGCCATGTACCTATGGTCACTGATTTCTGCAAACTTCTTGGTGTTCTTGTAAGGTAAACCTCAGGCCAGGTGCTATATAGTAGATTCACAAATGAAGAAGCAGTTCAGATTTGTAGGCAAGTAAGGAAAATTCAAACTTGGGTCACTCTTTGAATTGGAAAGTGAGGCACAAAGCAGAATGACCCACAAAGCCTGAGAGGGTGCTGCAGTGAACTCAGGCTTACATAAACTTGTGTTTTGTCATAATCAATTGGTGAACTTGGCATGCTAAATCCTTTTTCTTTAGGACTATTTTGTTTTGTTTTTTCTTCAGCACCTCAGTAACCTCTGCCAGAGTGGCTGTGAATGGCGTTCACCTGCACTACCAGCGGACTGGTGAAGGCGAGCACGCAGTCCTTCTGCTTCCTGGAATGCTGGGTCTGAACCTTTTTAAAAGGAATACTTTTGTATCTTCTGTAATCTCCATAATGCAGTTACAGTAGCGGATGCCAAGTATTGATTAGTAATTGTAATGCTTTGCCAGAATGATTTAAAGGATATTTACCACAATCAAACTTGAGTGAGTTGGAAAAATAGATAGGGTTTTTTACTATGTGCGTTTTTATTTCACTTAAGCTCACAGTTTTTCTTATGGGAGTACACTGTGAAACCACAGTTGCCTACAGTTCGGGAGAGTGACAGGGATCCAGGAGAGGGGCATGAAAAGAAGGGGAGGATGATGGAAGATGGGGACAGGATGACTAGTTGTCCCAGTTTGCTTGGCCTTAGGGTATTTTCCAGGATGTGACACTTCCAATGCTAAATCCAGGATGGATTGCTCCCTGTTGTGGCTGATGTATTCAGTTAAAATAAGAAGCAAGGAGGAACATGTAAAGTCTTCTCTAGGGTCAAACTTAGGTTCACATATTACCCTCTCTGGGTATGTGGGGTATGATGGGAAAGCCCACTAGATCTCAGTATCATTTTATAGGTCAATAGTCCAGATGTAGAATGTTCAGGGAAAATTTTATAGGGATCCTAGTACGTCCACAGTTTGGTTTTAAGGGGGCTAGAATTGCTGCAGTATTTCTGATTTAGTTTTAAAATCCTAGTATATACCTACTTGTACTTTTCTTCTTCTATTAATAAAGTGCTAGACATTTTTAAGTAATTGGTTTTACTTGGGCAATCCCCATTTGATGAACCACTGTAGCTGGTGAGGTGTCTTAGTGTAGTAGCTAGGTACAGTACCTATTTTTCTTAAGCTATTGTAATGAAGAAGAACATTTATTCTAATAGCTGTTATTGAGCCAAACTTGTCTATAAAAACACTTTACCAGGTTAGATTTCTATTATTGACCAGATATAAAAACTTTTACCAATTTAATTTTTGTTTATATAAAACAAATATGTTTTATTCCCCCTCAATAGCCATTGAGAATCTCTTAACTGTCCCCGTAATGCCTAGTTCCTCAGGCACTGCTCAGGTGTCCTGTACTGTTAATATTTTAGTGGAGTTGAACCTCAAATTTTGCACGTATACATATCAATAAAATGGGAAAAAAATTGGTTGCCCTTAACCACCTGAAAAAAAAAATTAAAACACTCATTTAAGGTTTTATTGTTCTTGGCACTGGTCTTCAAAATGTATACATATAGACCAGAAAGCAGATATTTTGTTATTTCTGAAAGTGGTTGGTTAGCCTGTTCTTTTTCCCATTTCCCTATCTGCTGTTCCTCCTTCAGCATAGTTCCTTCTAGAAGTCCCTCCAGCTCAGGGACATAAAAGAAGCCAGTGTTTTACTGTGGACACAGGCTGGAAAGCCATAGATTTGTTTCTGGGTTGAATTTCCTGAATATTTTACCCGATCTTAAAGGAGAAACATCTTTGCAGGAAGAAGGATGCATCTAGGTAAGGGGGCATCTTGCGCCCTCTGGGAAGACACTTCTATTAGTGTAGCTAGCTATTTAGATAAGATATGTAGTATTTCATTTGTGGCCTGAGCTTTGTCTGAGTGCTCAGAAAACAAGTAGAAATCATGTAAAATGCTGTGCTGCATTCTTCCTGGACTGAGTCTCTTAGAAGAGTGGCATTCACTCTGTGCGGTGCGTATGGTCACACCACGACTCAAATGTGGCAAGCTGGGGACTGCTGCTCATGGGCACCACTGGCTCAACACAGTTCTACTTCTGGGTTAGGCTCTTTGGACTGTTTTAATGGGACAACCTGATTTCTTCCACCACCCACCTTTTCAATGTTTTACTATAGCTTTTAACTACAAAATAAAAATTTCAAGCCTCTTCATGTTGGCTTAGTAGGAAAGAATCTGAAATTTTAGAATTCTAATTGGACTAAATCTCATAATTTACACATGTTACTGAGATTTCCCTCATTTGTAAGTCATTTCTTACCTAAAATTTTTTTCTCATGTGTGTGTGTGTGTGCTTCCCATGATAAACAATCGCTACTTAGAGCTTGAGTATTTTGTGTACCTGTATATCACATCACTGTTATAATCTCTCTCCCTTTTTTGCCCTCCCAAGCCCTTCCTATCCTCCCCTATTCCCACTGTCACACGCATTTGGTTCTATAAAATGCCTGTATTCTGAGTTTCTCATTTTAGAGAAACCATGAGATATTTACTTAACCTGTGTTTGACTCACTTCACTAAGCATGATGGTCTCAAGTTGCATCCATTTACCTACTGTAAGTCATTTCTTTAAAAGTAAGAAATAACCCAAGAGTGCATAGTATCTGAAAGTTTATTTTTATAAAGTTTGATTAATTATTTTTAAAAAGAGGAAGGGGTAGATTAAACTGCAGAGGCATCAGAAGTCCTGAAATACCTGTCAGAATACTCATGACCTTGTCTTTCTCAAAATAGCCACGAGGGGGCGATCAGAGACTGGCCTTGACTCTGGGTAAATGTATTAAACCATTGCAGAATAACTTTCTAATTATGTTGTTGGCCAACTTTTTTTTTTTTTTTTTTTCATTTTCACTTTAAAATGTATGTGCTACAAATGCATTTACAAGTTAATTACAAAGAAGTTGGGGAATTTGTGTTCATACATGTCTTTTTGGAGTGTTGGACCGCTTCAAGTAGAAACTACTTCCTCTTGACTTTGCTTCTATTTTCAATCTGATGTGTTTGATACAATGAAAGCATTCACCAGAAGTAACCAAGTGACTGTTTTCAGGAAGTGGAAAGACAGATTTTGCACCCCAGCTTAAGAACCTAAATAAGAAGCTGTTCACACTGGTTGCCTGGGATCCTCGAGGATATGGACATTCCAGACCCCCAGATCGTGATTTTCCAGTGGATTTTTTTGAAAGAGATGCAAAAGATGCTGTTGATTTAATGAAGGTGAGCTCTTCACTAAGTCTTACAGATGGACTTTTATAGATGTAGTCAGGGACGGAGGATAGCCAGAGGCATCTTTATTTTGCTTGATATTGTTGTTATTTCCTCTACCATTCCATGATCAATACCATGTGATTTCTATTTTTTAAAAAAATCCAAACAGCTTATTACTAAGGAAAAAGTAGAACCATCCCACTGTCCAACTGTGTGAAGACATCTACTGTTCCTTTAGGGCTTTGTCTTTCTGGACAGAGGTCTTGTGACCTCTACACATACACAATTACGTGCTAATGGCATCAGACGAAGCCTCATATTCTTCCAACTTACTGGTTTTGTCTTTGTTTTTGTTCTTGTTTTTGCAATGCTGGGGATTAATTCTAAAGTGTTCATAGCAAGGTTTGTCTGCAGCCTCTTTTTGTAATTATTTTTATTTTCAGACAGGGTTTTGTAAATTGGTAAGTTGCCCCAATTGAGCCGAAACGCATGATCCTCCTACCTCAGCCTGTTAGGGTACTTGGATTACAGATATATACCACCATGCCCAGCCCAGTTTACCATTTCTTCTGAGCAATTTGTCAAGGAGATACTTCCATGCCAATAATTATGTGTTTGAATTTGTCTTGTTACAGGTATAGGCTATTATAAGTCATGCTCCCTTATCCACAGTTTGATTTTCTTCACGTTCAGTTAGTTATTGTCAGTAGTGGTCTGAAAATATTAAATATAAAATTTCAGAAATAATCTAAAGATTCTAAATTTCACTCAGAGTGGGAACTTAATATGATAACATTTTATGCTGTCTCACTCCATTCCACCTGGGATGTAAACTGTCCCTTTGCCTAACATAGTCATTATGTGTATATTTGTATAGGAAAAACCACAATATATACTGGTTTTCCTACTGGCTGTGGTTACAGGCCACTACTAAAATCAGCCCACTTGGATAAAGGGGGACTGTACTCCATTGTAGGGATGGATTATCTAGTGCTATCTAATACATTTTCAAATTGCCTTTTTTCTGTTAGAAATAGAAAGCAGTAAAAATTCTAGTGTTCATAGACACTTTGTTCTATTTTTCTTTTGCTACTATGAATGGTATTATGGATAGTATGAACCTATCTCCTGGTACATATGTGTGCGAGTTTCATACAAATTTAGGAGAGAAGGTGTTGGGTTGTAGGAGATGCAGATATTCATTTTGCAAGATAGCGTCACGTTATTACCCACAGTAGTTGCACCAATGTCCGATCTTATCAGCAAAATACTTTGGACTAATATCTTTCAGTTTATTGTGATTTTATTTCTAGGCAGCAGCTCCTCTGTGACAGTTTTCTTTGTCAAACATGTTTTCAGATCTTGGTTGGTTTACTTGAGGACCTACATGACTTTCCTGGGACTGTTGTGTCCCAACTTGTCTTTAGGCAGCTAACTCTTCCTACAGCTCTACAGTGGCTTCATAAGATTCTTTATTTCATCGAGCAACTCCGCAGTCCCCTCTCGGTTCCACAGAATTGTTCTCACAGCCTTTTCAGGTGTGTGCGTGCACACAGGTGTGTTCTCACTGGGTCTGTCATAGCCATATGCAGGTCGTCTCTGCTCATTCTAATCCAAGACGTTTTATCCAAGCAGAAGACATATTTCCTCAAAGTCAAACCATATTGTGTACTCAAGTTTTTATACCAGTTAGGTTTGTACCAAAGCTAATGTCATGTGATAGACTGTAGGATGTCTCCATTATCACCAGTTGATACCTCAGGTGGCTGCCGCTTAAACCCATATTGATTCTGATAATTACCAAGTCCCAGTTTCTTTAACAGAGAGAAACAATTATAATCTATGCTGTTTGTTTTCTTGTGTCTGTCACAGACGCTGAAGTTTAAGAAGGTCTCCTTGCTTGGATGGAGTGACGGCGGCATAACCGCACTCATTGCAGCTGCAAAGTACCCGTCTTACATCCACAAGATGGTGATTTGGGGAGCCAATGTCTATGTCACCGATGAAGATGAGAGGATCTATCAGGGTAGGCCTGCCCCCGGAGATGGGATGAGGACGGGTCTTTCTTTCTTATCCATTTTGATATGTGTTGACAAGTGATATCTCATCCACTTCTATTTCCTGAGTCTACGATTGGAAAAAATGTTGGTTTCTCAGAGAAGTAATCAAATTTAGCGAGTCTTGAAATTTTCTATTTCAAGTAGTAAAACTTCAGTGACTCAGGAAAAACAGTGTCTGCACTTAATACCACTGATACCTGAAGGAAGAAAGGGGTGATGGGAAGTGTTATTCACAACTCCCTTTAGAGTAATATGAGAATAAAAAGGAACAGTTGATTCAAACTTAAAAACCTACACTTACATTAAAATAATTTCTATGCTGTTTGAATTTTAATGTTGGTCCCTCAAGCTTCTTTTTGAGATTTTTTTAGAGACATTAGAAAGGGGGCCAGCAAACTGCAGCCTGTGGGTTAAATCTAGTTTGCCGCCTGCTTATATAAGGCCTGGACCCCTTTTGGAGAAGCTAGTTCTATAAGCCGTGGAGACCAAGCTGGGAAAACACTTCTCCCGCTTCCCCTTTCACTTCTGCTCTCAGTACTGCTGCTCTGTCCTGCACTGGTAGCCGGAAGACTCTTGGTTAGTACCAGACACCCAGCCATGGAATTGGTTAGCCTGATCTAAGATAGATGCCCAAAGTAAGATGACCAGGCTCTTGACAGGATAAAAGGACACACCAGGATCTGGGTGCTTCTGAGGCAAGAAGGGAAACTGTAAGCTCCTACAAGCCTAGGCTTTTCAGCTGTTCTGCAATTCAGATGCCTTAGGTAGCTATTTCATTTCAAATGCCATCTTATAAAATCTTCATTCTTTATAGTCTTTCTGTTTTTTAATTAAATATAAAACTCTTTAGGTGGTAAGTCTGGCTTAGTTGCCAGTCCCAGGCTGTCCTCCTCCTGCTGCCTTCCTTATGCATTCACCTAGCTCAGATGGTCAGCTGTGTACATTCTTGTTCCTGATTTGTGTCTTCTTGCTGCCTGTGGCATGGGCGCCACTGGTTCTTCTGTGTCATGGGCCTCTGTCCCCTGGACTCTCCTCTCAGCCTCAAAGTGGGAACATGGTTCCTTCACCAAAATGCCTCCTCTAACCTGTGCCTCCTACCTGACCATTTTTTATCCATTTCCACACACGTATTAAAGAGCCTTCTGCATACTCTCCTCTTGCTCCTTCTCCACTCCCATTCTGGCTCCTTCGCTTCCATGCTACTGAAATGGTCTCTTGTCATGAGCATGATCTAATCAGAGTCATTGGGTATTTTTAGAGTTGTTTGTAGTATTCATCTTCTTTATCTTATAAAAGTTTGTAGGATCTGTAGTTATACCCTTCCCCCTCGATATTATCTCCCTTTTTATTATTATTCCCTTAATTATTATCTCCCTTTATTCTGGCCTGTCTGTTTAGAAGATTATCGGTTTCATTGAATACTAGTTTTTTGTTTGTTAAAGTTTGGCTTTATTTGTTCGGAACATGACCTGCCTTAAAATACATTGAACCCTGTACTTTTATTACCTTTGCCGTCCCCTACCTCTGCTCATTTGCTCTCTCCCCTGATACCATCTCAGCAGATGACCCCCAGGCTACGTGACTGGGTATGTAATCATCCCGTAGGAACTGAGACTTCCTTCCTCCTCTCCATTTAGTTGGCTGCATGCTGGTGGTACCGTGCTCAAGATAACTCTCTCAATTTATCTGTTCCTCTTTTTCTTCCCTCATCTCTTCTGGGTTGGGTATTTTTCCTGTTATGATAGTCCATAGGAGGCCGTCCTTTATCAGTCAATAGAACAGTCATTTAATTCTTTTCTATAATGTCCTTTAAAGACCTTGAAACTTGGCTGGGTGTCCCCAGTCTGACAACATCCAGCTTTCCAGCCTTTCCCCCTCCTGTTTCCTCTGCCTTCTTGTGCATCTCCAGCTTTAAATCCATTGTCGTTCCTGAGCACACCTTCCCCTTCATGCGTCTGTGTCCTTGAGCCTGCAGATCTGCTGCCTTATACCAGCCTTCCCCTCTGGCCTCATCCTCATCAGACATGTCTTCACCCCAGAGTCTATCCCGGGGCACACCTCCCAGAAGGCACCTGAGAGCCCTCCGACCTAAAGGTGCTTTGCCTTCTGGGGCCTTGTGGCATGTTGCATGTACTTGTATTACGACCCTTTGGGCCTGGGCACTACTGTCCTTTCGTTCCTTTGCTTAGTCACTACAATATGAGCTCACTGTTAAAACACCTGACTTGCCTTTTATCTGGAAACACAAAATCACATTTTCTCTCAATTCCATGTTACTCTTTACCATCCAGTACCCTCTGTGGAGACCATGCCTTCTGCGTAACCCTGATCACTTGGGTGCTCTTTAGTTCCCTGGTCATTTTGCAACTTTTTCAAGTAGGCTGATGACATGTGCAATATTTTACACTTGTCCCATTGATGATTTGTGTGTGTGGAAGTTCTGGCTATCATGTTTTGTGGTCACTTTCCTCTGAGTCTAGTTGTTCCCTGGCTTTGTCACATAACTATTCTGCTCTACAGGGCCAGGTGCCACTGGGATTTTCTAGGCTCTGCTCCTTTTCTCACTCATGTATTCATTCCTTTGGCTGCATTTAGCTCTCAAATCTCAGAAATTAGACTTTTTGTTTGACTTTCTTAGCTATTTAACCACACTAACCTTAAATTCAATATATCTAAAAATTGAGCTTGGGACTGAAGGTCTAGCACAGTGGTTAAAGCACTTGCCTTGCAAGCACAAGGCCCTGAGTTCATTCCCCAGCACTTCATAAAGCTGGGCATGGTGGTGCATGCCTGTAATCACAACACTCGGGAGGCTAAGGGAGGTGGATTGTCCTGAGTCCAAGGCGAGCACGGGCTACACCAGTGAGTTCAGGATCAGCCTGGACTCAGACTGAGACTGAAACCCTGTCTCTAAATAAATAAATAAATAAATAAATTAAACTTAAGCTCATAGTCATTTCTGTAGACTTACACTTCCAGCTAAATTCCTCATCATGGTAAATGACACCCTGTAGAGCACAGTACTCCTCCCTTACTCATTATTCCACTTTCCATGGTTTCAGTTAACTGTGGTCAGCTATGGGCCAAAATTTTTAAATGGAAAATTCCAGAAATGAGCCATCGGTTAGCTTCAGATCGCCCATTCTGTGGAGTGGTGTGATGGAGTCCACTCCATCTTGTTTCATCCTACCCAGGACATAAATCATCCTTTTGTCCTGTGTATCCATGTATATGCACTCTCTGCCCCTTAGTCAGTTAGTAGGCTGCTTCACTATCAGAATGACTGTCACAGTATCTCCAGGCTTGTAACCAAGCAGTCCTTAATTTGTTTAGCAGCCCCCAAGCAGGAAAGTAATTATGCTGGCAATTTTATTATCTTATCTTGATATAATTATTCTGTTTTATTGTTGATCAGTACTGAGTCTACTACTCTGCCAAATTTGTAAATTAAGCTTCATCATAGTAAGAATGTTTAGGAAAAATCATAACATATATGTAAGGTTTAAAACTGTAGGAGGTTTCATGCCTCCACTGCCCATCTTGCGCATGTTCTTGGGGCTAAGGGGCACTAGTGTACTGCAGCTGCTGTTCATAACGTTCTTGGCAGGACTGTAAGACCCGTGAAGGCAGACACACTTGTCCCCTTCATGTTTGCATCAGTGGTAACTAGCACAAAGCAGGCTTTAAATCATGTTTACTGAGTTTATTCACTCATGAGAAATGAATGAAAAAGTTTACTACATTAATTCTAATGTTTAGCTCAGATTATATACTCAAAAAAGAATGTATCAGTTTCTTTTGGTATCCAGATTAGTTCGGTTTTGGATCAGCAAACAGTTTGATTCAAATGTTTATTTTGGGAACTTAACTATGAAACATAATTACTACTTAATTTTTGGTGGTAATTATGTTTTGGGTCTAAACTGGCTTATTTTTGAAGTAAATCAGCAGAAGTAAATATATAAATACAAAGAATATTTTTGAGTGCGTATTACTGTTGATAGCACATTTCATTACAATATTTACTCTGTATTTCAGAGGATTATTAGAATTTTTGTGTTATTTCTGGTGAGGAAACACTAGCACTGCTTTATCCGGTAGTGAGGCTGAGTAACTGTCTGTGTATCACAGAGCTTGTGAGTACAGGATCTGGGATTCACACCCAGGCAGTCTGACCTCAGACCCATGTCCTTAGCCACAGCACTTGAGGTGAACATCTGGCTTACCCAAGCCATAGCTGGATTTCCTTGCCCCTTGAGATAAGATTATATTTCCCATGGGAATTTAAAGACTTGCCCTAAACTTGACATTTCCATAGGTACCTCTCACTCCATGTACCTGCTTTTTACAAAGTTAATTCATTAAAAGGATCTCTTGCTATCTCACTATGACTAGTGTTTTAGTTACTTTCTTTCTCTCTGGGACACAATACCTGATACCTAAAAATGAAAGGAGAAAAGCTTTATTTTAGCTTGCAGTTCAGAGCTCTTAGTCCCTGCATGATTGCCTGGCAATGGGGGAGGGCCTAGTAGAGGACAGCTGTTCATGCATTGCAACAGAAAGCAGAGAAATTGGAGAGATGCCAGGGTAACAATATATCCTCTCAGGCCACACTCCTCCATACCAGGCCCCACCTCTTTACAGCATGTGAAATCAATAGATTAATCTATGTGCTACAGTTAATCCCACAATCCCATTATTGTTCAGATACATTAGGATTTTAGGGGACATTAAAGACCCAAACCATAGCAAGTTTATCTTTCAGGAAAAATGAAGTGTCTTCATTTGAAATTTTGAACATTTAGGAACACTGGCCAAGTTGATTCTTAACTTTGAAGATGGTGGCTGAGTAACAGAGCTGCACAGTGTCTCCTCGTGGATCCACTTAAAAAGTTGAGAATATAGTCCAAAACTGCCTGTTCAGTGTAGCTAGGACAGGGAGGAGCACACCAACAATTGAAAGGAGGCCACAGGAAGGCCAGAACCCCCCCCCCCCAACACATCGGAAGTGAAGGTAAAGAACAGCCCAGGAAGCACACCCAGGCCAGCCGCGAAGGGCTGGGAGCCACCTGCATCCGCAAATGCAGGAAAGCCTTTCAGGAGCCTGGAACTTCTGACTGAGGTTAAGCATGGATCTGGGAGAAGTGGGAATTCACAGCATCTGATAGCCCCATTCTCCACAAAAACAAGCCTCTGGGCAGTGCATACTACAAATGCAAATTTAGCTCTCCCTAGAAAAGGCCTTCTGGAGCCTAGATCAGAAGCAGTTAGCTACAGCCATGACAGGCAATGATGTAGGCAGGAGCCATTTTTAAAAAACGAGCCTGAGACTGAACTGATTATGAGTAAAAAAGAAAGCTCAGAAGAGCACATCAGCGCTTTTGGGGTCACTCTTAAACAGTACCTAGGAAGAAACTGTCTCAAGAGACAGTTGCGGAGATGAAAGACTGCTGAGCTTCTGAATGGCTCAGGTGATAATGGGAGCACCGCTGAGGGTAGCAGTCCCCACACTCAGGGGAGGGAAGGTAGGACAGGCAGGAGAGCTTTGATGAGGGGGCTGGGAGTAAACAAGACACCTCAGAAGCCATCAGACTGTTAGGACCTCCCTCACTGCCTACTCCAAGCACAGAACTCAGAGGAATTTCTGCTCCCTCCCCAACACTCTCATACGCATTCAAAGAAACCTTTCTGCTAGGCCTTTAAAGTGAAGTCCCTCAATAACAGAAACACGGGAAGAGGACAAGGCAACAGGACACCCACAGAAATGCCTGAGACACCCAAAACTAATGTCATGGGCTCTTAAATAGTGGAACTTACTGTGAAGGAAGTCAAAAAGCAAATAAATGAGTGGAATATCTAGTTCAAATAAGATATCCTCAAAGAAATACAAGCAATGATCAGCAGGCTTAAAGAGGATCTTACTAATCAAATAGTGGTCCTAATGGATACAAAAGTCACTGAGCGTATAGAAGCCACAAATAAAATGTTGGCTGAGATAAACAAGGAAATGCAAGACTAGGAGCATTCTGATATAGAAGTAGAAATTAGCTGAAATTCAGGATATGAAAAATACTTCGGAAAGCAAGAGAAGTTGAATCAAACATTGTGAGGACAGAATTTCAGACCCTGAAGATAAGACTGAGGAAATAAATGCTATAATTAGGCATAACTTCAAAATGAGAAATGAGCAAAGTAGTTGGATACAACAGCTGATGGATGATCCAAAGAGAACCAATCTCAGAATTATGGGTGTGGGAGAAAAGAACAGAAGACAGCACTGAAGGTATAAAGAATTTATTCACTGTAATCCTACAAGAAAATTTCTCAAATCTAGAAAAAGAACTTAATTTTCAGGTACAAGAAACTTATGGAACACCAAATAGTCTCAACCAGCAACAAGACTCACCATGACACATCATAATCAAAACCTCAGAAATATAACATAAAGAGAGCATATTAAAAATAACAAGAGGAAAAAAAGACAGTATTCTAACAAGGCAAACCCATTCAAATTACCACAGATTTCTCAATGCAAACTGTAGAGGCCAGGAAAGCCTGGATCAAAATCTTTCAAGCTTTAAAAGACAGCAAGTGTCAACCCAGTTGTTATATCCAGCAAAATTATCCCTGAAAATTGAAGAAGTAAAAATTTTTCATGACCAAGAATCCCTAAGGAAATTTGTGACCACTAGTCCAGCATCGCAGAAAATACTTGGAGGAATCTTTGAGAGAGACAGAGACAAGCAGCACCAAAGAACATGGAGGAAAGGAAACCTCTAAAGAAAAAGCGTAACAAAAAAAATAGATTGGTATTTAAATCATTTGACTGGTAGCCTTCTAAAACAGTATCACTTGTCTCATAAAATCTGTGAAACTTCCCCATAGTTATTAATTTTAATAGTATATTAGTTTGCAAAACATTATATTCAACATGGGGAATTGATATAAAATCTTTAAGAAATATGTATCCATGAATTTATGGATGGATGGGTAGATAAAATGATAAGCCAAACCTGGAAAAATGTTAGTAATTAATTAAATGTGAATAAATTACAAAAGTTTTAAAATTCTGAAATAACTAAATATGCCATTATATCTATTGCTTATGTACAATTTACTCTTGTGCTATAGGTGTAAGTTCTTATAATGTAGTGATCCATTTATTTGGTATTTGATGTAAGTTTATCCTAAGAAAACTAATTGATATAATTATAACCTGAAGGTATTTTGAATGTACAATCATTTACCTTTCAGTACTTAGTTAAGGAATTTGAAATTTAACTTCTCTATCTCTTTCTCATATTTTCTAGCCTCATGAGTTTCATTGTTAGAGTTTTTCTTATGTAAACTGATGGGTGGGTAAGGTCAAGTAAAAGAATCTCAACAAAGATATACTAAGATACAGAAAAAAAAAAGAACTTTCTGCAAATCATCCCAGTAAAGGGCTGTTCTGGACCCAGAGAACAGGCCTCAAAATATGGTCACTGCAGCCCATTCTAGGGGTAGGAAGCTGAGCTGAAGAGTGGTGATTTGAGTAGTGAAGTGAGTCAGATGCAGAAGATTAAATGTTAAATATTGCATGGTTTCTCTGGCTTGAGAAAGCCAGAATAGAACTAAAAAGACATGATAGTGGGAGTTAGGCATACGGAGGGTGTGGGAAAGTCAAAAAGGGATTGTAAAGTTGATGTGATATGTATGTGCACAAAATACTCAGGTTCATTGTAAACATGTATTGCATTTATGTATTAACAAAAATGGGGGAAAAGTCTGTACCTTTGTGTCACAGGAGAACTTTTTAAAATCGGTTATTAAGTTTTGTTGTTGCCTGATGTTTGATAGGTGGACTTGAAGCCATGTGATAGATTTGAGTTATAACACCTGTAAACTCTGACTGGAACTTGTGATTCAACACTGCTAATGTCCTTACTGTGTATCTGTGCTTTCCTCAGTTCACCCCATTCCCACCTGGGCCTGACAATCTGCCTGATGCCTTTGAGAAAGTGGTTCTGTCATGTATGCTTTTGGGACTAACCAAGTTCACTTTTTTTTCAAACTTTATAAAAATGATTTTATACCATACATTGTCTTCTATGGCTTGTTTTTTCCCTACACATTTTATTTCTGAGGCTTATTCATGATACTGCTAATAGCTACAGTGTATTTGTTTTCACTGCTGTATTGTATACCAAAACCAAGATTGGGCAAACATGGCAGGTGCGTTTTATGAATGGACAACTGCTTTACTGCCAGTGTTTCTGTGAACATTCTACTGCTGTCTCCCGGACACTGGAGCAACAGTGTATATCTCCAAAGTTTTAGCCCACAAGTGAAATTTTGGGGTGTAATAGCACGTACACAACATTACAGTTTGACAAACCCGTACTCCAAAAACAGGCGACAAACTTGTACTCCAACACCAGATAAACAGTGAGCTTGAGCTGAGGAGGTTGCCTTTGCTCTTCCCCCAGGGCATCCTCGCCCTTGAGGTCATCTCACCCACTTTTCTCTGGTGTTGAGGCTGTCAGTCATACAGATGTTCATTAGTTACCCAGTTTCCATTCGTCACTGCAACTCAGTGAAATGTATGTTATGAAGGAAGTCCTACTAATGCAAGAGTGCTTTCCCAAGGTGTGGTCTGCCATCCTGCCCGAAGTAGAAGTGTCTGCAGGGGCTGTGTATTGGCAACGGGCCACTAGAAATCAAATGAGGGCTTGGAACAAGCATGTCATCTCCCCTTGAACTACGCCAGCCTTTCTAGAGGGGTTTTGTACATTGACTGTCTATACACAATGTTACCAGCAGCCTCTCTCCTCCACTCGTTTCCAAGTGCCCGCCCCCTTCCAAACCTCTTCCCCATGTTGATTTCCTTGGCTGCTTCTCCACACTCAAGTCTTTTCACAGTTGTGACAAGCTACTTAGCCTTTCCTGACCTTTGGAGTCATGTCACTGTCTCTTACCCCTGAATATTTACACAATCCAATGGAGCAAAGACAGGGAGGCATCATCCTGCTCTGTGGCCTGCACCTTCAGAAGGTGGTTTGGTTGTAGTTGTCACCGGCAGTTTTCCCTCATACTAAGTGCACTCTGAGTACTTGCAGGTGCCAGCACCATCTGGAGCTCGGTGTGGGTTGTCTGATGTGAGGTTGTGTTGTCACCCTGTCTCTCAGTTGTGTGTTTTAGCAGAAGTACTGTGTGTAGAAGCTGTCAGTAAGCAATATGAATGTGCTCAAGAGTACTAGCTAGCATCTTTGTTATAGGGTTTAAACAACAGTAAAGATTGAGCTACATAGTTGCATTTGTTGATTCATTTTAGAGGTAGTTTTTAGCTATTCTTTCCAATTAATGAATCATTTGTAATATAGTTTATAGTTAATAGTTAGCATTTGTGCTCTATTTCTTCAATAAAAGAACTTTCTGTGAATAATTTGTGTATGTTTCTCAATGTACCAGAAAAAAAGCTCTTTTATAAATATAGTTGGTCCTTCATATCTGTAGCCATGGCTTCTTCTATAGTCAAGCAACCATGTTTGAGGACATTTAAAACAAAACTCATATCTACAAACCTGTAGATTGGGAAGTTTTATGCTGATAGGAAGATGGGGAAATTCATTTAGTTTAGCCATTAGCAAATTAAGGATTATTGTAAACTAATGGATTATTAAACTGATACTTCTTGCAATAGCTTCTGGATTTTGAGATCAGCTTTGCACCTAGCCCATCCAACTATACTGAGCATGTATGTCAAGTTAGTGGAGCTCCTTGTGTGAGCACAGATCAACCTAATTAAGGTTGATGACAACAGGAAATTAGGGAATGGGCAGGTGTCTGTAAAATTGATCGTGAAGGAAAACCTCAGAAAGTGGTTGGTTGCAGTTTAGTAGTTAAGGACTATGGCAAAGAATCTCAGGCCAAGAATTTCAAATGCAATAAAGAAAGAAAGAATTTGACTAAAAAAAGAAAAACCTCAAGTCTGTACGGAATGTGTACAGACTCCTTCTTGTCATTATTCCCCAAACAGTATAGTATAACAACTATTTACATAGTATTTAAATTGTAATATGTATTGTAAATCATCTAGAAATGAGTTAAAGTGTAGAGGATGTTGTGTGCAGGTTTTGTACACACACTATGCCACTTCATAGAAAGGACTTGAGTGTCCATAGAAAGGACTTGAGTGTCCAAAGATTTTGGCATTCGTAGGAGGGTCCTGGAGTCAGTCCTTCCAGATTCCAATAGACGATATAATGTTATTCTCCTTGAGTGATCCTAATTAGTGGAATATTTTTCTTACAGCTTTAACAGGAAGTGCTCATTGCAAGTCTAATTTTATTCACTTGGTAAATATTAGGTCCTATTAGGTGGGAAGCACAGGCCTGGGCCATAGGTGTACAGCAGGGCACAAAGAAGTTTATATTGGAGCACACATTCTAAAGGGAAGCCAGACTCTTAACCATGAGTGCAAAAAACTCTATAGCTCAGGGATGCTTTCCAAGCAGAGGAGATGGAGAGAAGGGATCAGGAAGGTGGTCCGAGGAGGCACAGGGAGTGAGCTGTGCTGGACTGGGGAAGGTCTTCCAGGTAAATGGAACAGTGACCATACGGCTTCGAGAGGGTCCGTGCGTAGGATGTGTTAGAAGGAAAGCGAAGAAAATACCTTAGCATGAGACTGAATCCATCCTTGCCCACTCTTCTTTTTTCCAGGTATTCGAGATGTTTCTAAATGGAGTGAGAAAGCAAGGAAGCCTCTGGAAGCCCTGTATGGATATGACTACTTTTCCAAAACCTGTGAAAAGTGGGTTGACGGCATAGCACAGTTTAAACAGTTCCCAGATGGTAGGTTACATGGACTCTTTCATGGTTCCTATGCTGATTAAAGAGGATGCTTGAGTCTTCCTCTGATGGGGTTAATGAATCTGCCCATTATCCTTGCACACTGATGAGTGAACAGAAAACACTAGTTATTGTATGCAATACCAACGCGTGTCAAATGCTCTGCCCTCAGCTGGAGACAGGACTGTGTGTATAAAGGTTCATATTGTTGAGCCTTGACTAGCAGATTGTTCTTTTTTCCTTCAATTCTTTGTGTTCGTGATGACAAAATAATTCTTCAGAAGCCTCAATTTCTATTTTCTAATTCCAGAATGAGTCATTAGAAAATAAACCAGCTACAACATAGGCAACAGTTTTCTCTTTTTACCTATGTGGATGTGTTGTCTACTACGTGTCTGTTAGTGGACAAAAAGAGAGGAAGTGGTTCTGGTCTTCAACCTCAGCAAAAAGAATATGAGGAAGAGAATATTCAGTTCTTTTCTCATCTTCAGAACCAAGTCATATGACCGTAGTCATAAGCGGATGTCTGTATCCATGGCTTCTTCTACAGCGGATGTCTTTTTTTAACCTGAAAAAGTAGTAAGATTTCCATAAACGGTGAGAATTGGCATCTGGGAAGTTGAAACAGGAGGGCTGCTAGTTTAAATCAGTCCTGGGCAACTTACAGCCTTAGTAAGATCCTTTCGCAAATAGAATAAACAAAATGGGCCAGGGATGCAGCTCAGTGCAAATACCTTGGGTAAAATGCCCACTTCCTCAAAAATTTCTGAATTAAAGTCTGTTTTTATACAGTTAGTCAGTTTTCTGTTCAGTGTATTAAATACCTAAAATAATCAGCTTAGTAAGAACAAAGGTTATTTGGCTCACAGTTTTGGAAGTTTTGGTCCATGTGAACCATGTCAGTTGGTCCCGTTGCTTTTGGGCCTGTGATGAGACAGTCAATAATGGCAGGAATGTGTGGCATTGCAAAATTGCTTGCCTTACAGTCAGGAAGTGTAAAGAGAAGAATAAAGAGTATCCCATAGTCCCCTTTGAGGGCATGGCCCTAATGACTCCAAAACTTTCTACTCAGCCCTGCCTCTTAAAGGTTCCATAACCTCCCAATAGCACCACTGCAGGGAACAAGTGTTTTATACAGACAATTAAGATCCAAGCTATAATAAGATGTTTGTTAAGAATCTCTGTTTTCTTTTCATTTTTTTCAAATAATAGAGTAGCTAAGATCTAATTTTGGGGCACATTCAGATACAAAATGCTTGTGATTAAAGGACCCCTTTGGTCTGTTAGTTAATCATTTCCAGCATGAATCAATCACTTGTCATCTCAAAATGTTCACAGTGAGAGGGACTATTAGAAATGTTATGTTTCTGGCTTATGGTCAAAACAGCAAATATATGACTCATGCTGATACTGTTCAAATGCATTATCTACCCAAAGAAACAAATCCTTAAAATGTGCCTACCTCTGTTCTTAAAATTTTTTTAAAAGTTCATAAAGCAATGTCGAGATCGTTATCAGTGAAAGGGTTTACATTGTGAAATATTGACTTTTATGCTGTATTGAGGACCATGGAAAACAGATCCAAAGACAAACAGACTTAAACCAGCAATTAGGAAATGCATGATGATGTAGAGGATCTAGCAGATAGAAGTCATGTCTTAGTGCCAATTAGTATGACAGGAGCTCCTCTTTCCCCTAGACAAGTTTATGGATATGCAGTTCAGTGTAGGGGTTAGTTGTACAACTTGGGAGTAAGGTAGGTCTGGGTTTGCATTCTGGGTTCACTACTTGACTTTCTCTTAGGATGGATTTGGACAGCTAATTTCACTTCTGTAGACTTTAGTTTCCTGTCTGTGATCTAAAGATACTAATACCTACCTTATAATGTTATGAGGGTTAAGTGAGGCAATACACTTTCAGCTCCATGATATACTACCTTGTATAGAATGTTTTATGAAAGGCTAGCATTATTGTAAAATTACCTAATTGTCAAATGAATATTGCATAATAAACGAGCTAAAACAGGTAGCTTCTGTGTTTAACAAGCATGCAGTGGTTTCAACAATTCCTCTTGCACAGTGAGTACTCAGTCATACTGGATTTTATCACCATTTGGTTATGGAGTTGCAGGTATGTGACATCGCAGGGAACGGAGAGGGAAGCCTCACAGTCCTGACTCAGTAGTCAACGGGTCACTTCCTCACAGGTGAACAGCCACCTCCAACTGAAGAGTGGGGAGTATTATACAGGCTGGCTCCCAGCTCGCACAGTGCTTTCCTTTTGGCTCATGCCGGGAAGAAAGGAAGGAGGGGAGGAAGAGGAGGGCAGAGAAGCTCGCTTGGTGGATTCCCGGAATCTTTGAGGTGGCCCTCTAGCCTCACAACCCGCCCAGGGGACTATGCTTATTACTGTTCAAGGCTGAAGCCCAAAGTAATTTTGGAGCCACCAGGATCTCAGCAGCAGAAAATGGCAGAACAGGACCTGAAGCCGAGGTTGTCCACAGTTGCCTCACAATGTTCCTTTAAATGAGGACTAGATCTTTGCAGAATCTCAGAGGTATGGTATGGTAGCCAGGCATGTCACTGAGGCATGAGCAGTAGAGAAGCTTATTTCTGAGTGAGACTGTAACTACACTGTGAATTCCACACTGAGGTGTGACCTCAAATAAAACGCTTTGCATGTGCCAGGCATCTGCTCTGGAATAGATGGCCTACCTTTGTGTAACAGAAAGCTAGTTATGGAATTTTCCTTTGTTTTAATTTCCTACCATGTTACATGAAATCAGACAGATCTGTGTGTTTACTATTAGAGTTTAAAAACAAAAAACAGCTGAGAAAAAGCCCTAAACCCATGAGTGTTAGAGCTGGAAGAAACCTCAAATCCACACTACTGTTTTGACAACAGGGAAAGTGAGATCGAAAGAGTGCCATGTGCTTCCCATTCCTATGTCAGTATACCTGATTTTTAAAAATTTTTTCCCACATTTTATTGATAAGTATACGTGCAAAATTCAAGGTTTACAATGGTGTTGAGCATTTTGTGCACCTACGTATCTTGTCAAGGTGACAAGGGCTTTCCCACTCAGCTTTTGTCCCTCCCCCTACCCATCAAGACAACGTCTCATTTTGTAGTCCAGGTATTCCTTAATCTCGTGGTAATCCTTCTGTTTCAGGCTCCCGAGTGCTGGGATTACAGGCATCACTACTGTGCCTGGCTAATTTGGTACTGGGGAATTGAACTCAGGACCTTGCACTTGCTAGGCAAGTGCTCTAACCACTGTGCTATTTCTCTGGCCCCTACCTAAGATAATTCTAAAAGAAAAGATTTAGCCTCATTGTTCTGAAGGTTCCAGCCACGACTGAGTGGCCTCGTGTCCTCGGGCCTCTGGGGAGGCAGGACAGCATGGTGAGAGCACATGAGAGAACAAAACTGTTGGTTTACATCAGAAGCCGGGCAACAAAAAGGAAGAATGGACAGGTTGGGGTCCCACATTGCTCTTTGACGGCTCATCCTCCATCATTTGAAGACATCTCACAAGGGCCCCCTCTCCTAAAGATTTCTACTACTTCTCATAGCACCTCTCTGGGGAATCAAGCCTTCTACACATGGGCCTTTGAGGACCTGGGCCCTTGGGAACACTCAGGATCTGAACTACTACAGTATGTGATTTCTAGTTCTTTGTCACTTGTACAGTGGTTACACCAAGGTAGATTCTTTGTGATGTTTGTTTTGCAGGTAACATCTGTCGGCACCTGCTGCCCCTCGTTCAGTGCCCCACGCTAATTGTGCATGGGGAGAAGGATCCTCTGGTCCCACGTTTTCATGCTGACTTTGTTCATGAGCGTGTCAAAGGGTCACGGTGAGTCCAGCCACCCAGTCAGTACTTACTGCCTCCAAAGCATTAAAGTAAATGGGAAAAGTTCCAGAAATAAAAATAAACAGGAGTAGCATGGTTTTGGGTGCACAGTCCTATGCCTCTTTTGGTCAGACAGTACCAGCATGTTTAGGGTGCCATAGGGGCAAGGAAAATGGAGGACTGCTGTGTCAGAAGGGGCTGATTAGAAGTCCCTTGTTAATGCAGGGCAAATTTTGTGACTAGGTACTTGGTGAGTTTAAATTTGTATCAGTCGTTGTTAACCAAAACAATTTTATATAGTTGAAGAACTTTTAGTTTAATATTTTCTATCATAAAAGCACAACCTACTCAATAAAAATTTGTAAAGTCCAAAGGAAATTATTTGCCCATCGTTTGCCACCCACTTAAATGCTAACATTGTTAGCAAGTTTGTAGGTGTAGTCATATTCTATGTTCAACTCTGAGTTCTGCTTTTTGTTCTTATTTAAAATTGTTTTGTAAGTCAGACATTGTGATGCATACCTATAATCCTAACACACCAAGAGACTGAGGCAGTCACCAGTTGAAGCCCAGCCTAGGTAACTGAAAAGACTTACCAAGACTGTCCTTATTTAAAAAAAAAAAAAAAAAAAAAAGAACTGGGAATACAGCTCAGTGCAAAAGCCCTAGATTCAATCACCAGTACTGAAAAAAAAAATTGTGCTGTGAACTTTTCATGTTGTATTAGTCTTAAATATGTACATACCAAAATGAACAGTCTGTTATTGAGAATCAGAAAATGTAACACCTACTGGGCCATGTTGGTGGCTTCTTTTAATCAAATGTCAGGGACTATCACCTGTTCTTTTTATTCTTATTTTGGCCAGCCAACTTTGAACACCAGAGAACCTTATAAGATATGTCAACAGAGCTTCTGTTATTTAATCCCATAAATTTTTATATAAAATGGAATTTTATGGGGTTTTGTTTTGCTTTGTGGTACTAGAGATCTAGCCCTGGGCCTTTGCATTAAGCTGCATTCATGGTCCATTTTTTAGTTTTAGTTTTGAGACAGGATCTCACTAAGTTACCAAGTTGCTCAGGCTGGGCTCAACCTTGCATTCCTCTTGCCGCAGCCTCCCAGAGCACTGGGTAAGGCCCGTGCCACCAAGCTCTGCAAAATACATGTTTAAGTACTTCAGGTGACACAGAATCCAGCTTTTGCAGGAACTTAATGAGATGAAAACCCCAAGTTGAATGAATGTCTTGCTTCCTTCACATACAGCAGATACATACCTTTGAAATGACAGTGAGATGTGATGGTGGCCTAATTTGTTTTTTTAAGCAAATAAATCAGGAAATTAATATCCACGTGGCTCCTTTGTAGACTACGTGTAATTTCAGACATCTCTGGATTACCGAGGATATCTTCGGAATTCTATGGAATGTTTTCAAAGCTGGACTTGCCGGAATCTAAGAACTCTGTACCTTCTTTGCCTCCAAGTGCCTCTCCAGCTGTCTGCTGAGGGCCAGCACTGCTCAGCACAGTTGGTAGTGGTGCCTGTCCTCTAGGCTCCACAGCCCAGCAAGGAAAGCAGTCACCGATGCTGTCCCACTGCTCCTCAGGGCACTTTTTGGTTATGTTTTAATAATTCTGAGAAATTTTAAGCATGGGGATATGTTTCTTATTCTACAGTAAAATAAGTTACCATAAGCCTTTATAATTTCTTTATGTGACATTCTTTAAAAAGCATCTCTTTATTACATAAACTCCATAAGTCAAAAAAATACATGAGCATCTGTGATGAAAAATTAATTTGCTAGAACTTAGAATTAGTGAAAAACAGATAGAATTTAAATTAAAGATTATATTGTGGGTGAATATAACAGAATAGTATAGAAATTTATAAATCAGTTTAGTAATCAGTAATTTCCCAAATTGACTTTTATAATATTATAATACTATATCATGGTGGTAGTACAAAGTATATTTACTTGTTAATCCTACCAAAAGTTTTTCATGCAATCTCACTCTAGTCTTTGTGCTTTAGTTTTATATATTTACAGTATACAAAGCAGTTGTTTCATATAGTATTTTATTTTTTAAAAAAAATTTACATTTAATGTGTAATACTTCCCAACAAACTTATGAATAAAACTATCTTACAAATGAAAATTTGAGGCAGAACCATGAGCAGTCTTTCAGGTCTATAAATGCTAGTAAGTGACAAATTCTATTTTTTTCTCCTAATACTTGGATAGTATGTTTCCATGGAAGTGTAGCTGCCTCTCATAAGCATACTGTAGTTTTGATGGCAGGATGTCTAGAGTAACGTAGTAGGAATCCTGGTTGACTGTTTTCAGAAATGACAATTTTTGCACACTGACCTGCATAGTAAATGCAGTGTTCCCTTAAAAAGCCAGATTCAATAAAAGTCAGTCTGCAATCACATTCTATTCCAGAGCCATCTCCTAGCAACAGAATATATCAAGATGGGAGAAAATACACCCTTACTGTGCATATATTAATCATCCCAGTAGTCTGTTTTATGAAAGACCATTTTCTTACAGTAATATTCTTTGGAACAAATGGGTTAATGTGTTATTAACAAAGATTGTCTAAAACTGGCCTGTATTTTCTTCTTCTGATAAAAGAGCCTTTTATTTTGGGCATGAACCTAACTAGAGCATTGCTTATTTGTGAGCACAAAGGAAGGTAGATTTCTTGAATCCAAAATCCTACTCTGCTTCTGTGAACCAAGCCATCTGGCAGCTGGGAGACAGCTCAGCACAGCAAGCGTCACATGAAATTGATGTTCAGTTACTTTACCTGAGGCATTTTTAGGTAACAGCATAGTCTGTCTCTTCACAGATTTTTTTTTTTTTTAACCAAGAAAATCCATACTGTGTGTGAAGCCAGGAACCGAGCTGCTTTCCCCTCCTCACAGAGAGACCTGCATCCTGCTTATGTTAATTTTGTCTCCTTTTATTCTGTCTTTGTGGGAGAAGAGTTACAGACACTTGGAATCAAAGTCACCTTAGAGATTTTTCAGCTTCGGTGATTTTAAAAATGTGTTTTTAGACAGTGAAATCCCTCTCCCTGCACATCCTTTATGCAGACATCCAAGACAGGAAACACAGTGAGAGCTGCCTGATGGCAGCAACACGGGCAACAGACCCTGCTCTGAGTCCTCCACTGGCCCTGTCCTCTGGATCTCCTTCATGTTCAGACTCCATCCTGGACTGAAGAGTGCTGATATTGTACCTCCTTATCTATGTGCCAGCCTTTGTGTGGGAGCTTCCTATTACTAGGCATGGCATCACTCACAGTGCCAACCCTGGCTTGCTTTGAGAGAAGTCTTGTGGAGTAGAGGTTAGGACTCATCAGTTAGACTCTTTGGGGTTAGGATGGGTGGGACTTGTTAGCAGTGGGACTCGGCCAATCCAGAAAAGGCTGTGACTGCACAGCTAGGTTAAGCCATGTGTGTGCTCAAGATGTGCATTGGTTAAGTGGGGCCACTGTAACAAAGTTACAGAAATTTACAGACAGACTCTGACCTTATCCATGGTTCAACTTAAGATTTGTCAGCTTTACAATGACGTCAGAACATACCAGTATGACTATTTTCCTTTTATTTTTTTAATATAGTGTTCATTAAATCCTATGACATATTTAACATTTTATTATAAAATAAGCTTCATGTTGCATGATTTTGTTCAATGATAATGGTAGACTAATGTAAGTGTTCTGAGCACATTTAAGATAGGTTAGGCTATGCTATGATTTACTAAATGCATTTTTTTATTTATGAGTGTGTGTGTGTTGCTGGGGTTTGAATCCAGGGCCTTACACATGCAGAACATGCATTCTATCACCAAGAAACACCTCAACCCCAGTATTCAATTTATGGTGGATTTGTTGAAATATACTCCTACCATAAGCTTTTTTCTCACAGTTCTGGAGTCCAAAATCAAGATATTTGCAGACTGGTTTCTTCTGAATCCTTTCTTCATGGCTCATAGATGGTTATCTTCTCTTAAAATGGCCATCTCCTGTGTCTTCACATGATCATCCCTCTGAATCTGTATCCAAATTTACTGTTCTTACAGGGATACCAGTTAGAAAAAAATTTCAGCCCACCTGTATAGCTTCATTTTAAACTTGATTGTAGAATCTCTTTGAAAACTCTAGGATTTGAGGGCAGGCATAATGACACAGTGGTTAAAGCACTAACCTTGCAAGTGCAAGGCCCTGAGTTCAGTTCCCCAGCACCACATAAGGCTGTGCTTGGTGGTACATGCCTGTAATCCCAGCACTGGGGAAGCTGAGGCAGGAAGATTACCATGAATCCAAGGCTGGCCTGGGCTACATAGTGAGTTTGGGACCAGCGTGGACTATGGAGTGAGACCCTGTCTCAAAAAAAATAAAAAGAAAAGAAAAAGAAAAGAAAAGATTCTAGGCGTTCACTAAGTTAATTTGGTAGGACATATTTCAGATAATAACAGTGTATGAGGAGTTATTCAGGTCTTAGGAATTCCTGGGACTCAGCAGAGACCAAAATCTGGATTTGAAGACCAGCTACAAATGAGTAGCCCTTGCCTGGAATCCCTCTCCATCCCTCAGGCCCTCGTGGCCTATTGCACCCTTCTTCAGGCAACACCTTAATGTTTCTTCTCTGGTGAAACTTCTTCAGTTCTACTTCTATTTATTCATCTTTCTCAGATCACATGACCTCCTATTCATACTTTTTAAATAGCTTCTAGCTTGTAACTTAGTTTTCCTGCTGTTTAGCTCTTTAACACTTTCCCTGGGATGTGATTTAGAACAGCAGTTCTCAACATTTTTGGCATCAGGAACTGGTTTTATGAAAAGCAGTTTTTCGTGGATGGGGACAGTTTTAGGGATTCTTCAAGCATGTTGTATTTATTGCGTATTGTGTTTCCATTTGTTATTACATTGGGGTTTATCAATTCACAAAGCTCAGAGTCAGTGGGAGCCCTGAGATTGTTTTCCTGCACCTAGATGGTCTTACCTGGGAGAGATGAGAGACAGTGACACCCAGTGTGTTGCCTGTGTCCAGTGTACTCTGTTACCTCATTTTGGTTGCTGTCATTGCAGAAAATGCTATTTTACAAGAGGATGTTAGAAATGGAAACTGGCTTTTCAATGCTTTTGTGGCAGTTTCTCCTTGTCTTTAGTCCAGAATGTGTGGAGATTTGACATTGTCCCAAGACACTTTAAGGCCACCATCATATGCAGTTGCAAGCAGTTTGTCTTCTTCCAGCATAAAGTCAGTCGACTTGACTCGTTCATAAATGATCACAGATCCATTCTTTCCCAGTTCAGGTGGCTCTCGTGGTTGGGAAATAATGCTCTAATGCCTTGGAAAGCTGAAATAGATGGTCGTGTACCAGCTGGGGAAAGAAGACCCTAGCTCAGACTCTTTCAAAATCTCTGCTAAAACAAAAAAACAACAAACAAACTCTGGTAATGTTTGAAACATGTCAAAAATCCCGGTGTTCGCTCATTGCCTCCATAATTTGGCTTTGAAAGTCATTTTATGCAGTGGCTGTTCTCCCCTGAGGTGACAGATTGAGTTTATCAAGCAGGTTGAATATGCCACACAGGTAAACAAGTTGTACAGCCCAAGTTGTGTCACTGACGTGTGGTACTGGTGGTGACTGTTCTTGTTTAAAAACTCTCTGGAGCAGCATTTGTAACCAAAAATTCTGGCCAGCTGTCTCCCTTTCTAGAAAGCAGCTTGACTTCTGTGTGTGAGAAAATGTATGTGCTCTGCAACCTGCACTAACAGATGTGAGTTAAGAGCATATACTTGAGTGTGGTTGGTAATTTTAATCATATGCTGCAAACCCTTGGTTCAGGTGATATTTTTTAGCTAGCCAGAATTTTGGTGTGGATGACACAACATATAGGCTCACATTCAAAAGTGACCTTTTAGACCCAAGTGGTGAAACCAGCAAGCTGTCCTGTCATGGCAGCTGTTCTACCAACACAGAATGACCAGTGCAGATTTCCTTGTGAATGATCGTTCAAGACTTGAATTGTTCTGTAGCAGGGGTGTTGGGTGGCATCAAGAGTGCACATAACATGCCCTCGTGTTTATCCGCCTGAAAAATACATCACACAAAAATAAGCACTATTGTCTTGTTTTCAACATAGGTACACTGGTCAACCTAGATCATGTATGATCCTCTCTAGCAATTGTGCCTCATTATCTTCTGCTCTTTCACCATTTTGTCTAGTTCTGGTCTTGTGACAAGAGGAACACATGCCACCCTCGGAACCGCAGACTCTCTTAAAAGTTTGTGACAGATGTTCTTAAGCAGCAGGCAGGACCAACTTTCACCAACAGTAAAGGATTTCTTAACTTTAGCAATGTGATTAACCACTAGGGATGATATGCTCAGTACAAGCGTGTTTTATGAAGTGGTGACCTTCAGTAGTTGCTTCTGTCTTTGTATTCACTTCTTTCGCTATTGAAAAGCTCTAAAGGTTTGCTTTGTAATCTATGGTGGTTGGTCTCCATGTGGCAAAAAGTTTTGAAGGTTTCATGCCTGTGTTGGGTAGCCGGTCGCCACTTATTACACAAAGCCAGCTTGGGGACTGTGAGTCACCTGTTACAGTGAACTTGAAACTTAAGTAGGTCTATTGGCATTTTCCTTAAAACGCAGCTGCCTTTTTGTTTTCAATTTCAGAGTCTTCTCCAATCTCATCAGTCAGTCTTTCTCCTGTCAAGGAAGCTCTCCAATGGTGTATGGTTTTTACTCTTTTTGGCTGGAGTTAGCTTGTGGGCACACCAAAACTGTGGCTGTGCGTTGTAGGAAACAGGCATGGATGGAAGAGGTAAATGAAATTAGGGACCAACCATTGCACCGACTAAAGTAAGTGTTAATTCTGACTTAAAGCCTGCCATCAGATGCAGCTTGTTACTTGTCATTCACTGATAGGGTTTTGATATGAATCTGCAAGCAGTGGATTTATTATGATCTCTGTGCAGTCAGAGCTCCGTGCTGACAGTGATCTATGTTTGAAGCTATTCCTTAGCACTAGCATCACCGCCTCAGCTTCACCTCAGGTCATCAGGCACTGGATTCTGTAAGGAGTGAGCATCTTTGATCCCTGGCATGTGGATTCATAGTTGTGTTTGTGCCCCGGTGAGAATAGAATGCTGCCACCTATCTGATAGGAGGTTGAGCTCAGGTGCTAATGTGAATGGTGGAGAGTGGCTGCGAATACAGAGGAAGCTTTACGTCATCACTCTTGCTTGCCTCCTGTTGTGCAGCCCTGTTTCTACTGGGCCACAGCCTGGTCTCTTTACTATTAGTCCATGTTTTGGAGGTTGGGATCCCTGATTGAGAACAGCTTAAAAGCTTAGTGCATGTTGGATAAAAGAGAAATCAAGAGCAGGAGGGACATAGAAAGTCATGTCTGTGGATGACAGGTCATTGACAGTCCAGCTGCATGCTCTTGGGCCAAGCCACAGAACCAGACCAAGGAGAACTGTGGGGTCAAGTCCATGTATACAGGGCTGGTACCTTGGTTTCTTGTCACAGAATTGAAGAGGAGGGAAATGGAGTCTTGCGTGGAGAGCAGACTTGGTGTCTTGTGGTACTGAGTGGTATTCATGGTAGCAAGGGTGAAGAGCACTCAGAACACCCTGGTTTAAGCACTGGCCTGGTCCCTAGCAGGTACCCTGGCCTTGTCACTAATGATATCCCCTCGAGTGCTGCATATGTCATTTCTGTACCTCTGTTTACTTGTGCCTAAAATGGGAATGATGGTACCTGACATCTCAAAAATGTTTGGAGGAGGGTACTTGTACATTTAAAATGTAGTAAGAGTTAAACACACAGTAGTTACCACTTCATGGATGGTAAGTGCAGATGACAGGAGACATCACATGACCTTAATCAGGGGCTTTGCTCTCTGGTGCCACCTTCCAGCACCATTATCATTTTCAGTATGCATGTATAAACCATATACATACAAAACTGATGGTGGATGGAAGAATGTGGGATGGTGAGCATATGTGGGTGTGTATAAAGAGATTTATTTATGAATTGGCGCATTCAATTATAGAGTTAGATCCCAAGACTTACGGAGTAAGCTTTCTTTCTTTGTGGTGCTGGAGATTGAGGTCAGAGCCTTCACGCTAAGCTATATTCCTACCCCTACCCCTCTTTTTTTGAGATAGGGTCTCACTAAGTCACCATCGCATCCTTACTGGACTTGAGATTATGCTACTTCTGCCTCAGCCTCCCAAAGTGCTGGGATTATAGGCCTATGCTACCAAGCTCAGCCCTCAGGTGTCCTTTTTTCTATGTAGGCCTTCAATATATGAGATGAGGCCCACCCACATTAGGGAGGGTAACCTGCTTGACTCAGTCTATCAATTCAAATGCTGTTCTCATCTAGAAAGATGTGTGCGACACAGCCAGACAGTGCTCAGACACAGCCAGGATAATGTTTGGCCCAAATATCTGGACACCCAAGTCCTTGTCAAGTTCCCATCACAGTAGGGAGGTGCTGAGGGGAGTATGCAGCTCTCCACAGAGGTCTAGGCCTTTGGTACATTTACTGGAGGGTGTGCCAGTAAAGGGCACAACTGGGTATGTCAGTGTAGGCTGGACACTGTCTTCTGTCTGGATCACAGAAGAGACAGAAAGGCCTCTTTCTGAGCCTTCCTTGTGTCTGCCAGTCTGGCAACAAGTAATAAGATGGCCTTTATCTTCTAGGGAATTCCAGTGAGAGCTGTACCACCAACAGGAGTAAAGGAACTGGCCTAGGTTTAAAAAAAAAAAATCATGACAGTGACCAAGATTCCTTTTCAACAGCATAGAAAAGTGAGGCCCCCTTGCCCCATTTTGCTTTTGGCTCCTTTTTGCTAATTGCTCAGGTCAAAGGGAAAGCAGCCAGTTACAAGATCTGCTCTAGAGCACCTCCTAATAGGAGATAGTGCTTGAAGAGTCAAGTCCTCCATATTTTAAGAGGAACAAAGTCTGGCCCTTTCTAGGAAAAACTTACCCAAGCTTTGCTAAACATTTCTTAATGGGTGAATCTTCCAGTTGGATGTTTTATGTCAGCTAACAAGTGTAAGTAAATTGTGCTCCTCTAGATCAGATCATTTCTTTAACATGCAGTACACAATTAGAACTTTCATAAGGTCTTTTATCAAGGGCAGAACATAGTGAGGTACTATAGCCGATACTTAAGTGCTTTCCATGTGCCTTCAGGCACTGTGCCATACATACCTTACATGCATTATCTCATCTCGTCCTGCTGGTTAAATACTATTACTGCCCCTAAGGATTTTCCAGATGAGAAATGACGGCTTAGAGAGATGATACAACCTTCCAGGACAGAGTTCATGCTTGTGAGATCAGACATGTTCTGACCCTGTGAAGCCCGTGCACTTAACCATGTGAGTCTATCTCTAGTTTATACTCAGCTGTACAGAAAAATCTTTCACTGTGCTTCAAAAGTCCCAACCAGATCTTTAGGGTCCTAGAAGGTTTCAGGAGACTCTGTCCTCCAGTCCAGTAGACTCTGAAGAAGTGCTCTACTCCAAGCTGTAGTATGACCAAAAAAGAAGCTTCTGTGGTAGATTCATTTCTTTCTAATACATGAGACACAGTTACATTTGACAACAGTGAGATGTCTACTCTCCCATCCCCAAACAGCTGGTTGGATAAAGTTTTACCAACTAGAAGGAGGTTGTGGCTCACTCATCTTTACTTTTTTCTTATGCCTTTCTAGAAAGGGCAGAATGAAAAAAGAAAGTTTTGTGGGTTGTTTTTATAAAAGGGGTTGTTTGGGGAAATGAGCTTTTCAAGATGCTGATTAGATATGGAATGTCCCCTGAAAGTCTCATGTATTTGGATGTTACGGATTGTCTATGGAACTGTGTGTCATTGGGAGATTGGGGCCTGGTATGGAGGAGTGGATTACAGGTATACAAATTAATTACATGTGTGTAGTGGGGGCCTACCACACCTTCGACGCCTGGAAGGGAAGGAACACTGAGGCAGGACCTGGAAGGAGTGGATCACTGGGACAGGACATGGAGGTGTATATATATTCTGCTACCTTCCTCTGGGAGAAGATCTGATTTGATGAGACTTGGATTCCTTTTTGTAATGTCCTGAAAAGCTGCCTCCACCTCTGTCTCTGCCATGTCCTTCCACTGTTGCTGGCTGTGCGTGAGTGGACCGTGACCTTCTGAAACTGTGAGCTAAAGATAAACCTTTCCTCCCCTACATTTGTGGATGTCGGGTATTGAGTCACAGCAACAAAAACAGTAACTAAGACAGACCTTGGAATGCCTTAAGGTGACAAGGTCTCCCTGTGTCCATGTTGCTTGTGTGTTCATAGTGGAAAAGATCCTGGTACAAAACACGAGAAGCTCCTTTGGTTTCCAGTGAAAAACGGAAGGGTTCACACCCTTCCTGGCAATTTTATAGGTTTGTAAGGAACTGAGAATTTTTCATTCATTTGAAATAAAACACACGCACTCTTCGTGGCCTGCTCACAATTTGTAACTCTCTAAATTTAATTTGAAAACTGAAAAATATGAGCACGAGAAAGGAAAGGTAATATGGTGAGGCTAGTGTCTCATTGATGCCACTTTGACTTAGAAGACGTGTATCAAACAGTGTCAACAGTGGATAGTCAGTACCAGATGAGACAGCTTCTAATGCTCCAAAAGGTCTAGAATCATGTCTCTTTTTAAAGGTACCAAGTACCTTGAAGAAAGTGCTCTGAAAACAGGAACTAACATACATCCTTTGATTCCCCTTCATTTACAACTGAACCATGTGTTTGGTGGTAGGGGCTCCCTACTAATTTTTCTGGGGAATGAAATTGAGAACTGTTTATTTTGGAGGCATATGATTACATCCCTTTGTTGTCTGGGTAAGAATTAAGTCCACAGCAGAATTTGCTGCATGACCCTGACAGCCAATATTTACACACAGGATAAGATAAGTTTCACTTAGAGTCCTATGTGAGACTTTAAAAGGAAGGTGTGCAAGGATATCAAAATGACCCTCAAAAGAGATTAAGAACAATTTTCTTCGTATTCTCACCTGTCTGCCTATTTGTTTGTCCATCCATCTAGTCATTCATCTCTCCATCTTTTTACCATCTGCCCATTCATCATTATGAGCAGATCTTCCATATTTTTAATTGAGTAGATGTAATTTTATGTTCCCAATATTTGAAGATTACTGTAGGAAAAGTTCAGTCCAAAAACGTAGGAATTCACAGCTGCTCTCAGTCTTTGTTTATAGGAGTAAGCAAATTGTAGAATTGGGGTAGAGCTCATGGTAGTCAGATTGGATGTCCACAGAGGAGGATTCTAGATTAGCAGGTCAAGATTTCTCTGCTTCAGAATACAGTTTAGCTTGATTAGAGGATGCAGTTTCTCTGGGACATGCCCTTCTGTAATCCCTTAGCACCCTTGGCAGCTGGTTCTTTTCTCTCTCCTAAAACCAAGGCCTTGATATTCCTTGTTAGCCCTCTCCCTAGTATAATGTAACTGGGATCCTATGTTTGGGGTCAGTGTGACACATATTTGTATTGTGAACAGCATTAAAATTGAATGGGGGGGGGGCAATCCAGTCTAGACCCTCTTCCAGAGAGTGGGAACTTTTACCCCTGTATCTTTTGTTTCTGAATAAAGATGTGTTCTAGAAAGAGAAAAAAGAAAGAGAGAGAGAAAGAAAAGAAAGTTGAATTAGGATGTTCTGCTTGTTAGTAATGACATTATTAACCTTCCAAGGATCTCCAAAAAATAACACACACACACACACACACACACACACACACACACACACCCCATACACCCATACACCCACCCACCCACAAGTTATCTGTTTTCCTTTCTTGAGAATTATAACCCCATTCCAGTGTGGCAGAGTTGCCAGAGGCCTGGTAGTGTTCAAGGTCTTCTTCCCTTTCTTGTAATCCCTCTCCTGGTATCCACTGAGATTCAGAAAGCTCTCAGCCCCCTAGTGCTTCAAGATCAGAGACCTTGCAATCCCCGGGATTTTGACTCAATCTAATCTTCAGTATCAATCATCAATGTAGACAGAGTAGCTTGACCTTGTGCTTAGATCACAATTTTGTTTAAATTTTTTACTATTTTTGTGCTTGGGTAGCCACTTAGAAAAGAGCATTTTTATTAAGTTGCAAACAAGTACCATTTGACCAAAATCATATTAGTGGAAGATATTTGATGACAACAGAAGGTGGCCATCGAGCCGTGACAGCAGCAGTGGATCTCAGCACAGGATTGCTGGTGCAGCCCCTGCCATCCTGCACGTCCTAAGGAATTTTGACATTTTTCTGTATTTAAGCTTATTTGCAGGGCTGGAGGAATGGCTCAGTGGTTAAAGCGCTTGAGCAAGCGCTAAGTACCCGAGTTCGATTCCCCAGCACCACATAAGCTGGGCGTGGTGGTGCACGCCTGTAATCCCAGCACTGGGGAGGCTGAGGCAGGAGGAGTGCCTTGATTCCAAGGTCAGCCTGGGCTCTGAAGTGAATTCAGGACCAGCCTGAACCACAGAGTGAGACCCTGTCTCAAAAAAAAAAAAAGCTTATTTGCTCAGAATTCCAAAAATACAATGATTTGGAACCTTGAACATCAAGCTCGTAATGGCTGTGAGTTCTTGTGCTTTCTCACTCATAAAAAGGAACTCATCTGCCCCAACACATGGATTCTAGACACTTGTTAGCATCTATCTCATCTTTAAAAATCAGATTAAAATGGATTTTTGTGATTACCCCCTGTAGTGTTTTTCCATCAAACCATGTTACCTGATATGATTCCAAATACGAGTATGTGTGTGTTGCTGGTAAGTGACCCCTGTAGCGAATCTGTAGGGTGGTCAGATCCTCCAAAGGACCCGTGGTCCACCCTTGTATCTGTATTCATGGGAAGCTGCTAATGTTGTGGCTCTCCGGTAGTCATCATAGGGGGAAACGTGGCAGTTTTTACTTCAGATTTTCCCGAATTGTTGGAGAAGGGAAAGGATTTTTAACTGGTGTATCACTGATAAAAAGCTTTTTACTTTTTTTTTTTTTTAGGTTGCATCTGATGCCAGAAGGCAAACACAACTTGCATTTACGTTTTGCAGATGAGTTCAACAAGTTAGTAGAAGACTTCCTACAATGAAAAGTGCCTAAGAACTGCTGTGTCTTGGGGATTCCTTACCCTGGGGCTTCATCACATTGCTGCCTTTTATCCGCCTTCCCTGACATCATGCCACAGGCCGGCCTTCCCAGGCTCTCTCCCGTCCCTACAATGCGATCCTTATCAGACAGGAATGGCTACTGAAAACAACCTCTAGCTTTAATAAGTACAAAGGTGATTCTAATTGTTTTATGTTAAATTTCAAGTTTCATTGTCTTAAAAAGTAAGTTCCTGGGTAGGCTTTAGCTTAAGCAATTATTTCCTTATGCCGGACTTCCCACTTGTCTAAAAAATAAGTTCCTGGCATAATTTACTTTATATTCAAATAAATTTTTGGTGGACCATTTGTACTTTTCTTGTCTGTTATTTTAGGACATCTTGAATTTTAGATCCTTGATTGCTTTATTTCAAAGTAGAGAGGTAGAAAGGTCTTACCTGTAGATTTAGACGATACCTAGAACATCAGGAAAGAGGGGAGAAAGTTTGCTTCATTCACAAATCATTATTCACTGCTGGATGACTTGTGAAAGACTCCTAGTACTTGGACAATGAAAAGGAAAAATAAATACTTTCATTTCACTTTACTGAAGTAACTGAAATACTATTAATTAAAATCACTAAACTCAAATCCATTAAAGTCTAAAACTTTATGCATTTAATGAAAGAACTAACAATTATTTGAAAGGAGAGGCAAATGACAAAGTTTTATACACATGCTTTTTTATTAGTATAGATATCTTAGACAATAATTAATTTTTAGAGGAGATCCACACTATTACATCAACATTGAACTTCTGGCAGAGGCAAAACTGAGCACCATAGTGTACAGATAGAAAGACCATGCTGGAGGACAACAGAGTTCACTGAAGATGCACAATTTTTTTGAGAAGTTCTCAAGCCTCATCCTCGCCCTCCTCCTCCTCAAACTCCCCCTGTTCGTCGGCCGTGGCGTCCTGGTACTGCTGGTACTCGGACACCAGGTCGTTCATGTTGCTCTCGGCCTCGGTGAACTCCATCTCGTCCATGCCCTCGCCCGTGTACCAGTGCAGGAAGGCCTTGCGCCGGAACATGGCAGTGAACTGCTCGGAGATGCGCTTGAACAGCTCCTGGATGGCCGTGCTGTTGCCGATGAAGGTGGCCGACATCTTCAGGCCGCGCGGGGGGATGTCGCACACGGCCGTCTTCACGTTGTTGGGGATCCACTCCACGAAATAGCTGCTGTTCTTGTTCTGCACGTTGAGCATCTGCTCGTCCACCTCCTTCATGGACATGCGGCCTCGGAAGATGGCGGCCACCGTCAGGTAGCGGCCGTGGCGCGGGTCGCAGGCCGCCATCATGTTCTTGGAGTCGAACATCTGCTGGGTGAGCTCGGGCACGGTCAGGGCGCGGTACTGCTGGCTGCCCCGGCTGGTCAGGGGCGCGAAGCC